>RJWJ010002469.1:0-100817 GCA_004363605.1 Indri indri
CTCTCTCGCCTGCGTGCGTGTGTGTGCGTGTGCCTGCACTCTCGCCTGCGTGCATGTGCATGTGTGTGCGCGTGTGCCTGCACTCTCTCGCCTGCGTGTGTGTGTGTGCCTGCACTCTCGCCTGCGTGTATGTGTGTGCGTGTGCCTGCACTCTCTCGCCTGCATGTGTGTGTGTGTGTGCACGTGCCTGCACTCTCTCGCCTGCGTGCATATGTCCTTGCCGCACACGGCTCGGGCTTGGAGGCTTTGCTGGAGGCTGGAGCAGCTGCGGGGAGTTGTCCCGGACCCTTGGTGTTTTGGGTTTCTTAACCTGGCAATCTGGGGCACTGGTGTTTGGCACCAGGCTGTGGGGCAGGCAGTGCTGCTGTGTGTGTGCTGTGGCATCTGGGTCAGTGCCCTGGGATGTCTGGGAGAAGCCCGGGCTGGGGAGCCCTGGTGTGGGAGCTGGCAGACCTGACCTGGGTTTGAATCCCAGCCCTTCTGCCTACCGGCCCCAGCTGTGTGACCTTAGGCAGCCACTCTGCCTCTCTGGGCTCAGTTCTGAATCTGTAAGATGGTGATAGCGCCTTAGGTTACGAAGATGCAAGTGAGTGAGTGCGTAGACACTGGGTGCAACAGGAGTAGCTGCAGTTATTACTACGAAGAGCTATTTAGGGGTGCCCCGAGAGTCCAGGAAGGGGTGGAGGGCAGGGACCTCGTGTTGTTTTGCAAACCCCGCAGCACGGGTTTGGGTACAGATGGTGAGTGCTCAGTAAATGCCTCTCGTGGAATAAAGACGAATTGATTTAGATTTAGAGGTTATAAAATAGTGGGCTGCGTCACTTAAAATTTTAGAACGAGCTGCCAGCATTTAAAAAATCATTATTTCATGTAGAAATCAGGTTTGTAGCTGTCTAAGCACTTTGGGTACTAGGCAGCCTTGGGCTCTACCCTCGAAGGGTTGCCTCTGCTTAGGCGGGTACCAAGGGCTGTGGACATCTGCCCGGGCATGGAAGGAGCCAGGATCGTGGCAAATGGGCCCCTTGTTCCACCCCCAAATATGCGGTTTTCCCATTTTGTTCCTGGGGTTTGTGGTAAGGGTACAGGGACTTCCCGGGGAAATAGAGCCCCAGGTGGCTGCTGGAATCAAGGTGTAGCCCCTGGGGACCTCCTAGCAGCAGGTGCTGATTGGGGTCCTCCTTTGCACTCAGGGACTCTGGGTATCCTGCTTCTCTGCCTTTGGGCTCTCCCGGCCACCTTCCCGCCTCTGGACCCCCTTTCCTTTGCAGCTTGCGCTGGCGGCTGGTCACTTGTGCCCTTTGTGACTGACCTGAGCCTTCCCATGTCTCTCGGCCTCCTCGCCCTCTGCCTCAGCCTTGTCCCTCGTCCAAGGCAGGCCGGGAGGACGTTGGGGGCCTCGGCTCTTGGTCCAGGGCTGTTCCCCTAACACAAACTTGCTGTTGGGAATATGGCAGCTGTCCCCAAGCCCTGACTGCTGTGTGCGTGGGTTGCACATCTGTTGTTAACTTTCTCCCTTTGGAGACAGACGGGGGGACCTGTGGGGAGAGAGCGCCAGCCTGGCACACAGGTGTCGCGGCTGGCAGGCCACGGGTGCGATTAACAAGCCATTTTTGAATAAATGAATGTGCTAATGAGTGAATGGTATTGGGGAAAGAGGGAGCCCATCTGGGCTGAGCATTGCAATCCTGGGGTCTTCTCCCAACTTTGTCACAAAGGGTCCACTGTGTGCCCTCTCTGAGACTCGGCTTCCTTTTGTGTGGAGTGGGGCTTGCAAAGTTCTTAAATCCATTTTGGAGAAAACGCGGTCTCGTGTGGAAGCTTAATGTGACACAGACGTGGGGGGTGCCCTGGCTGGAGTGCTCGTGGGGGCCTGAGCCTGTGTCCCTCCACCTCCCCATCCCACCTGGGCCCCAAGACATGTCCCCAGATCCCAGGGCTCCCAGGATCGCAGTTTGGAACCCTCTGGACCTGGAGGCACAAGGCTTACTGGAAAGCCCCAGGAATCCAGTGAGCGCGGTATTTGCGGCAGGCCCGTGGGAACAGAACAGAGCCAGGAAGCAGACCCCACGGGCATGGTCGCCTGATTGACGGCAGAGACGGCTCCACTGAAACTCGGGAAAGGGTGGCGGGTTCACTGAACACTGCTGGGGTAATAAGATACTCATTCGGAAAACGGAAATGAACCCTGATCCCTGCCTCACACCGCACACAGAATGGAATGAGATGGATCAGAGACCTGTGCGTGAAAGTCTAACAGTGAAAATTCCAGAGCAGTGCTGGCCCCGGAAGTTTCTGTGAGGATACAAGTGCTCTGTATCCGTGTTACCCAGCACAGTGGCTGCCAGCTGCGTGTGGCCACTGAGCACTCAAAATGTGACTGTTGCGACTGAGCGACTAAATTTTAAATTTTATTTTAAATGAATTTAAAATGATTTACTTAAATTAGCTGCACGTGGCTAGTGGCTACTGTATTGAACAGTGCAGTTCTAGAAAACACAGAGGACTCGCTTTACGACCTGGGGGTGGGCAAAGCTTTAAACATAAAAGTTAGGCTAGGGTTAAGACTGACAAGTCAGACGCGGGTGCCGCGGGGCGGGGGCTGCTCTGCCCCGACTTGGCCCATTTAGGTCCAGGTCTGGGTCTGCTTTGTCTCCGCAGAGCTGCGGACCCAGCGTGTGGGAAGGTGCCCGTGGCACGGTGAGCGAGGCCTGCCCGCTGGGGCTGCGCAGACCCTGCGTCGCCCATGGAGCTTCAGGCGCCGGGGCCCTCTCCCCAGCCTGAGGCCTAGGCCCTCGGGGAGCTGCGGCAGGTAGATGCCCCCCAGGCCTGGGGTCTCCTGAGTGGCCTGGGCGGGTGCGCCAAGGGCGGAGGATGCCGGCCAAGGGGCGCTACTTCCTTAACGAGGGCGAGGAGGTTCCCGACCAGGCCGCGCTCTACGAGAAGTACCGGCTCACCAGCCAGCACGGGCCTCTGCTGCTCACGCTCCTGCTGGTGGCCCTCTCTGCCTGCGTGGCCCTCATCGTCATCGCCTTCAGCCACGGGGTGAGTGCGGGCAGCCCGGGCCTCGCAGCTCCGCCCTGACTCTTTGTGCCTGTGCAACCTCGGGCAGGTCGTTGTCGCCTAAGCCTCGGCTTGCTGCTCTGCAAGAAGCTGCGGCACATTTAGGCTGGCAGAAGGCCCGTTTCTTATTTCTATTTAATTGTGAAGTCCGGGGTGGTTTTAGATACGACGTTAACTTGGCCAAATCAGTTACCCTCATTTTCTTCCACGATGAAACTCGGTTCTGCTGAAGACCTGAGTCAGGGTGGCCCGTGTGTCTCTGCCCTCACGTCCCGTGCCGTGGGAGACATCACTAGTCAACCCTCCACTCCCCACCGGGCCTGGCTGTGGACTCAGCATCCTTCTTAACACAGCTCCCCAGGCAGATGTCACTCACATTGTCTCTGACCTCGTGAACCTCTGCTCAGTCATTAGGAGTCAGGAGTAGCGTCCTCCTCTCCGGGTGGCCTTCCGAGGCTTGGCCTGTGAATAAGCCCCACCCTGTACTCCTGTCCTCACGCCTGTCACCTGCAGCAGTGCACGGCCAGCTCTGCCTCGTGGGGGTGGGCGGAGGCGGTGGCATTGCAAGGCTGGGCTGTGGAGGACGCCCGGGCTCCTGAGGTGACTGGAGAGGGGTGGTTATAGCAGAGACGACAGCACAAAGCAAGGCCTGAGGGCGAGAAGGAACCAGGTGTCCGGGGGAGCACTGGCGTCCCCCACATGGAGGATGTCAGAGGCGAGGAGGGTCAGGGCAGCAGGGCAGCCAACCTGGGCAGGCTTTCTGGAGGAGGCGGCGCCCCACTGGGGAAAGCTGAGGCATTTCTGTGTCTGTCTGCCCCCCAGGACCCCTCCGGACAGCAGGCTGTGCTGGGCGCGGCGTTCTTCACGCTCGCTGTGTTCGTGGCCCTCTACGTGCTGGTGTACGTCGAGTGGCTGCTCCGGCGGTGGCTCAGCGCCTGGGCGCTGCTCGCCTGGGCCTGCCTGCTGACGCTGGGCTACGTGCTGGTGTTCGACGCGTGGATGAAGGCGGCCTGTGCGTGGGACCAGGTAACTGGGTGGGGGACTCTGGCGCCGGGGGCGAGGTGCCACCAGCCAGCGTGCACTCAGCAGCTGCTGCCCTTGCGGGGCCTGCATTTGGTGTGCTGCCACGGGCCCTTCCTGTGCCCACACACCACGGCTGTGTCTTAGGATGGGCTCTGGGCTGCTTCTGTCCCTTAAATTTTCTGGACTGATGGGGCTGAGGTGGGGAGAGTGTCCACTTGGATGTCTGGCTGTGGCACTTTGGGGTGGACCCTTGTTTGGTTGGAGATGACAGAACTCCAGCTCGGAGAGGCACAAAGGCACAAATGGGCTCCTGTGCCAGGAGAGGTGAGGGGTCGGGCCTGGGCTCCAGCGGGATAAGCAGACCCTGGCCGCCCCCGACCACACCTTCCCCGCTGCTGTGTTCCGGGGCGCGCCTCCCCCAGGCCGGGTGGAGCAGGCTGTGGCTGCTCACTCCACAGCTTGGCCAACCGGCTGAGAGAGCCCTTCCTCAGTGAGCTTCAGCCCCAGGCTTGAGCCACACTGGCCTGGCTGGATCACTAGGCCCAGCCCTGGGTGGCCACTGTCACCAAGCAGTGACATGCTCTGACCGGTGGCCTGGGTCCTATGACCGCTCCTGTGGCTGGGGTAGCGGGGCGAGGCCCACGGAAACTATGGAGAGCAGGGTGGCCGTGCGCCACGGGGCGAGTGGCAGCTGGCTCTGACAGCGGGCCAGGCGGGGCTGCACCGTCGCAGGCAGCAGGTGAGCAGGCCCCGCCCAGCCTCCCAGTAATGGCCATTCCTGCGGAGGGAGAGCCACGGGGCAGAGGGTGCCAGGCAGGGGCACCCCGGGTCACGGCGGGCATGGAGTCTCACTCCTGGGGAGGCTCAGCCTTGGCCGCCCAGAAACACATCTTGACTTTCTTTGGCCCCTGGTGCGTCTGTAGCTGTGCCTCGCGTGAGGGGAGAGGTGAGGGGACGACCTCCGGACAGAGGGGACTGAGCGGGCTGGTTTGGGAGCTGGAGGGCTTAGGATTGGGGTTTCTGGGGCTGCCCCAGAAACGGGAGGCTGCGGGGCCCCCGCCGTCAGCTCGTCCCGGCCTGCGTGCCGTCCCCAGGTGCCCTTCTTCCTGTTCATCGTCTTCGTGGTGTACACGCTGCTGCCCTTCAGCACGCGGGGCGCTGTCGCCGTGGGGGCCGTCTCCACCGCCTCCCACCTCCTGGTGCTCGGTGCCCTGACGGGGGCCTTCTCCACGCCCAGTGTCCAGGCGGGACTGCAGGTGAGGGGCGGGGTGGGGCTGGAGTGGGGACGGGCCGAGGCCTCTGGGGAGGCCCGTGCGGGTGACTCGGCCCGCAGGCCCTGGAGCCGCGTGCGCAGCAGCCTCCAGGCCAGGCTCCCTGGAGCTGGGCGCCCTGGCTTTGCCCTGCGGCCTTCGCTGCGCTGGCCGAGGCACCGCGGCCGTCCAGGCCCCGCCTCCCGGGCAGGTGCCCCGTCGGGGTGGTCCCGCTGCCCAGGGTCCTCCTTCTCCTCGGAGCCCCGTCCTGACAGGGCTGGGAGTATTCCGGGACACGTGTCTTGTGACTTTGTGTTGAGTGAACCTTTTATGCATAATTAGTGGGGACTTAAAGATGTGTTTTCCTCCAGACTGGGTCTGGGTGTCCTCTCCAGGGGCGGAGGCTGGAGCTCTGGGCAGCCTGGGCACTGTGGCTTCCGTGACTGCTCTTAGCACCGCCCTCCGGCCCTGGGCCCTGTGGGGTGGCCGCCTCTGCCTCCCTGCCTCCCGGTGCCCAGGCCCTACTGGGCAGGGCAAGTGCCCCGCGGATGCGGAGAGGGGCCCGAGTCCTGATCCTGTAGTCCTGGTGACTCATGAGGAGACCAGCCTTTCTCTGGGCCTCAGTTTCCCTGCTTGTCTTAGGGGGAGTGCCTGCCAGAGCAGTTTGGGGGTTGGGGAATGGGGAGGGTACCATACCAGTCTGTCTAGGGGGCTGGTCCCAGGGGACATGGGCCAGGCCGAAAGCTGAGCCCCGCTCTTGGCTGACCTGCAGCTGCTGGCCAATGCTGTCATCTTCCTGTGCGGGAACCTCACGGGTGCTTTCCACAAGCACCAGATGCAGGACGCCTCCCGGGACCTCTTCACCTACACCGTGAAGTGCATCCAGATCCGCAGGAAGCTGCGCGTCGAGAAGCGCCAGCAGGTGGGACCCTGCCTCCAGCCGGAGCCACAGCCTGGCCCCTGCCTGGTCCTCCCTGGCCCATCCCTCCAGGCCCCGCAGCCCTCACCCTGCACACCCCATGCCCTTCCTCTCGAGACACGGGACACTTGGCGAGCAGCCGTGTGCGTGAAGTGCACGGCCGGACGCCCATGCGGGGCTTGCCCCAGGGTCAGGTGGGGTAACCAGCACCTGTGCTCCTGACTCTGCCTTCCTCTGTGTGGTTTCATTCCCGGTCACGCGGTCCCCGGCTGGGGCAGAGAAGGCTGCGGCAGCCCCAGGTTGCCCACCCATCAGCTCGGCCACCAGCTGAAAGAGAGAGGACTTTCTCGCCCAGCCGGAGTCCCAGGGGGCTGCTGGGGATATGGGGGATGAGTGCCCAGCAGGGTTGGTAGCAGGACGTGAGCGCATAGGTGGGCAGGAGGGACAGAGACCGGGGAGGCCAGGCCTGTGGCCTGATGCCACCCCGCCTGCCCCCACCGGTGCCCCTGGTTTGCCTCCCTGCGCCCAGGAGAACCTGCTGCTCTCGGTGCTGCCGGCCCACATCTCCATGGGCATGAAGCTGGCCATCATCGAGCGGCTCAAGGAGCACGGGGACCGCCGCCATGTGCCCGACAACAACTTCCACAGCCTCTACGTCAAGCGGCACCAGAACGTCAGGTGGGCCGTGCCTGTGTGACCATGTCTCCCCGGGGGCGGGGCCTACCACTCCCCTGGCCCCAGCAGGCGGCCTCCCTGCTCTATCCGGAGGCTCAGACCCCAGGCCACACAGGGACTCGGGGGAGGGGGCCCCTCTGGCCCCAGGTCAATCCAGGCCCCTCCCTGGGCCTCAGTCTCCCCATTTGTTTCCTCAGAGTCAGGATCAGATCAGGGTCTTAAATTAGAGAACTCAGATTGGTGTTGGGGAAGGTCCAGTAGCCTCCAGAATTGTAAAGCTCTATGAGCAAACATGATTGTTGGGAAGGGGTCCTTCCAGCTGGTTCTCAGAGGGGCGCAGGACCTCCAAAAGGAGGTGAAGCCCTCTATGGCTCAGTGACGAGGAGCCCTCTGGTTCTGACTCTGTCCTTGGCTGATTTAAAGGGGCTGGCTGCTTGAATTCACTGACCTGAGTTAAGTATAGATGTGGTACTACGAATAGTTCAGTGTACATGTGGGCACTATGAGGTGTTAAGTGTAGATGTGGGCACTGTGAACTGTTTAGATGTGGGCACTGTGAGCTGTTAGTATACATGTGGGCACTGTGAACCGTTTAGTGTAGATGTGGGCACTGTGAGCTGTTAGTGTACATGTGGACACTGTGAACTGTTTAGATGTGGGCACTGTGAGCTGTTAGTGTACATGTGGGCACTGTGAACTGTTTAGTGTAGATGCGGGCACTGTGAGCTGTTAGTGTACATGTGGGTACTGTGAACTGTTTAGTGTAGATATGGGCACTGTGAGCTGTTAGTGTACATGTGGGCACTGTGAACTGTTTAGTGTAGATGTGGGCACTGTGAGCTGTTAGTGTACATGTGGGCACTGTGAACTGTTTAGTGTAGATGTGGGCACTGTGAGCTGTTAGCGTACATGTGGGCACTGTGAACTGTTTAGTGTAGATGTGGGTACTCTGAACTGTTGTTAGGTGTAGATGCAGGCACTGTGAGCTATTAAATGTAGATGTGGGTACTGTGAACTGTTGTTAGGTATAGATGTAGGCACTGTGAGCTGTTAAGGGTAGATGTGGGTACTGTGAACTACTCCTGGGTCCTCTACCAGAAGAATCAGCATTATGTCTGAGGCTGGCCCACAGCTTTTTGGCTGGGCTCTGGATGGTCCATGAGCTCACAGACTTTGGAGCAGAGAGATCTGGTGCAAATTAAAGTTCTTGGCCTCCCAGCAAGTCTCAACCTCGCTGAACCTCAGTTCGCTCATCTGTAGAAGAGGAGTCCTGCAGGGGTTGTGTGAGGACTCGATGTAAAGCCCTGGGCATGGAGGTTGGCTTGAGAGAGCGGGGAGTCACATCTCACCAGCGAGTTTAGTCCCGAAGTCTGTGCTTACGGAGAACCTCCAGCTGCTGGCAAGGAGAGGAGTCTGAGCTGCCTGTGAGAGCACCATGCAGTCGTCTGTGGCGCTGGGCGTCTGAGGGCTCCTGCAGACTCTGGCATTTGCTCCGTTTGCTTCGTTATGAAGCTCCAGAACTTTAATTTGTCTTTATGGCCGGGAGCGTCTCTCCTGTGCCTGCAGAGGTTGGGCTGCAGCCCAGAGGGCTCCTGGGGTCTCTGCATGGTGGCCGCACTCCTGCTGCCTGTCTTCGGGGACCTGGCTCTGACGCTCCCTCCGGCCCTGCCCCACCCGCAGCATCCTCTATGCAGACATCGTGGGCTTTACGCAGCTGGCCAGCGACTGCTCCCCCAAGGAGTTGGTGGTGGTGCTGAACGAGCTCTTCGGCAAGTTCGACCAGATTGCCAAGGTGAGCAGACGGGCCGTACATGGGTAAAGCCAGGTGACACCCCCTGCATCTGCCGGGCTTGGGATGGGGAGGCCGTGGCTGACTTTTGGCATCCAGCCCGCAGATGCTTCCGAGCACCCCGTGGTAGAGGTGGGGGTTGAGTGGTGGCCAAGGCTGCCAGAATCCTGTCCCCCCGGGCTGTGAGGCTGGCAGGGGGACTGACATGCTGGAGGAGCACAGAGGGCGGGGGAGGGCTGCCTGGAGGAGGAGATGGCTTCATCCTCCCGTGCAAGCGCGGCAGCCTGGGACTTGCCTGGGAGCTTGGGAGGACTGTGGGAGATCCGGGCCCTACCAGGTGAGTCGTGAGCACGTTTGAAGTTTAAGAGATCCAAAAAGAGAGCTGATGAGGAAAGGGAACAGTTCTGGGCGGAGGGAGCAGCATATGCGAAAGCTCCGTGTGCCCGCGGGATGCACGTGGCTTGGTGTGCATGGAACAGTGTGAGGGGCACAAGGTCACAAGGTTCCAGGACGTGAGGACTGGGACTTGTCCTGAGGATGCTGGGGAGCATGGCAGGTGCCAAGCAGGGAGGGGCATAGGGTAAGGAGGGTTTTGGTTAGTGGCTCACTCGGCCCTGAGACCTGCTGAGTACCAGGCCCTGAGCTGGGCGGGGCCTCGGGCCTGCCCTCAGCGTGCTCCCGACCTACGCGTCTGTGCTTTGCAGAGGAGTGAGGGTGGTCAGGGCAGGTGGTCAGGGCAGGCTCCCTGGAAGTAGTGGCTGCTAAGTAGAGACTGAAGTGTAAGGTTTAAGGCAGTGGCTCCTTCTCAGCCACGCGTTTGAATCACATCGAAAGCTTAAACATCAACACCATTGCCCACACCCATCAGGGTTTTTAAGAGCCCTCCCAGGTGACTCTGTGTTCAGAGAATCAGTGGTCTAGAACTTCATGGGAGACAAGTCCTGGCCCCACACTGCGAAGAATTTTTCATGATCAGAGCTGCTCAATCCTAGGAGGGACCAGGGGTGGGCTCCCCATTGCAGGGGGGTGAGCTCCCTGTCACGGGGGTAACCAAACTGCTGTAGGACACCACTGGCCAGGGGAGCTCTGGATAGCTGTCCCATCCTGGGTTCTAGGGACTGAGTGACTCAGAGGGCCTGTCTAGCCTGGAGCCTGCCTTCAGGAGCAGGAGCTGTGTGACTTCCACACTAGCCGCTGGGAGCCCCGAGAGGGTGGGCCATATGTGAGGCAGGGGACCTGAGTCTCAGGTGGCAGCTGACCCTTTCCCTACCATGAAGGCCAAGGATTGTCCTTTGCCCACCTGAACATGGCCTTCCTGGCCCCGTGGTGCAGGTGGGGAAAGGGAGGCCGCGGCAGGGCCAGCTTCCCAGTCGGCGAGTCCGGTCCCCAGACAGGGCTGGTCCCAGCCTTTTCCCTATCAGTGATCAGATTCCAGAACTGCAGCCTCTTTCAGAGGTATCCGTGTTGCCTCTGGGCTCAGGGAACTCCTCCCTCCCTCTCTGACACTCAGGAACCTGTCAGCCAGTGGAGGAGCAGCCTGGGGCGCGTCACCTTCCACAGATCTCTGAGGGCTGGGGCTGGGCACGGGCGGTCCCGCGCCTGGCCGAGGGGAGATAGGGGCGGCCGGAGCCCTGAGTCAGCGCCTGGGCATCCAGGCCCTCTGCAGACTGCCTGCTTTCTAGGAAAGCCACTGTCCCGTGTCCCTCCGGCCACTCAGAACTCAGCAAGTGCCAGCTGGGGCCCAGCAGAAAACATCTGGCACGCCCTCGGGTCGAGCGGTTGGAGGAGGGCTCGGGAAAGGGGCTGTTCACGACGCTGGGCAGGTGCAGGGAAACCGCGGCAGGGCTGGCGCTGTGCCCCGGCCTGGGTGGGCACGGGAGGCGACCGGCATGGGGCGGGCTCTAGACCTGCAGACAGACGGTGTTCCAGGGGCGGGGCTGGCCCAGAGACCTTGCAGGAGGGAGCCCCCTGCAGAAGCGAGGGCGAGGCCGCCTGTCAGTCCGAGAGGGTCAGCCGCAGGGGGTGGGTGGGTGAGGCCTGGAGAGCGAGGGTGGGTGTCTGCGCACAGCCCCTCAGATTCCCTCGTGCTGAGGCCGCCCTTGCTGAGGACGTGGAGGGTCCAGTGGCCGCTGCGCCCCCGCAGGTGGAACCTCAGGCAGCCCTCCTGGGCGTTTTCCTCTGAGACCCCAGCCCACCCTTCTCTGGCTCCCCCCTTCCCACCCCCAAGCCCCAGTAGCTGGTCATCTCTTGGGTCACCTTGACACCTGCCAACCCCTTGGCTTATGGCACCCGCTACCTCTGTCCTGTCTCCCCCGCCCACTCCACTTCAGCCACCCTAGCTGCCTTGCTGTGCTCAGACAGCCCCCTGGCCTCAGGGCCTTGGCACGTGCCTGGAGTGCCCTTCTGCCACGTGCTGGCCGCTGCCACTCTCAGCCCCTTGGCGTCTTTGCTCGAAGGCTGCCTTCTCTGGCCTCCTGGGAGCATCTCTCCCGTCCGGGGCCTCACGTTTCTCCGTAGCACTGATCGCTGGTGGCCACCCCATAGATTTCATTTGCGCAGTTTGGCGTCCGACCCTCCCACCAGCATGCGAGCTCCATTTTGTTCACTGCCCTGTCCCGTTGCCTGGCCAGGGCCGGGTGTGCAGTAGGCACTCAAACATTACATGGACAAATGAAACAAAGGCAGCGCCTCCCCGAGAGGAACACTTGCTTTCACCCCATGCTTGGCTTGGGGTCCCTCCTGCAGAGGCCGCGTGTCCCCAGTTCTTTTGCCAGGCCCCACGGCTGCTCCCGGTGGCTGGCAGGAGGCAGCCCCGGCTGGCAGAGAGCCGGGCTCACGCTAGGCGGGGGGGAGGTGGCCGGTGAGTGCGGCCCTGGCCCCGGCCTTCGCCGACCCGGCCTCTCCCTGCCCCGCAGGCCCACGAGTGCATGCGGATCAAGATCCTGGGCGACTGCTACTACTGCGTGTCCGGCCTGCCCGTGTCGCTGCCCACGCACGCCCGGAACTGCGTGAAGATGGGGCTGGACATGTGCGAGGCCATTAAGTAGGTGCAGGGCAGGCCGGGTGCCGGGAACCCTCCTCCTCCCCAGGGTGGTGGGGATGTGCGGTCCCATCGTACAGATGCGGGAACTGAGGCTCAGAGGTGACGGTGGCTTGCCCGGACCACGCAGCGTGCCGGGGGATCTGCACCCGGGCTGTCTGTGTCTCCTGGCTCCGCCGGGGGCTCCAAGTCCTGGAGAGCGTCCCGGAAGCTCAGAGCTGGGTACAAATGTTTAGGTTACGTATATTGCCTTTGCCCACCCGAGTCAGAGCTTCCGGCGTGTCCATCCCCCTACGGCGCGCACCGCACCCGACCCCAGAAGCCTTCGAAACCCAGCCAGGGCCGCAGAGGGGGGAGCGTTCAGTGATGGCACTTTGGGCCCATCAACATGAGCCACAGCGACCCCACACCCTCCCCCATGCCACGCCCCGCACCCAGACCTCCAGCCTCTCCCAGGGTTTGGGGTACCCCCAGCAGCCCTGACCGGGGTCGGGTGACCCGGCCGCTCTGCCCAGGCAGGTGCGGGAGGCAACGGGTGTGGACATCAACATGCGCGTGGGCATACACTCGGGGAACGTGCTGTGCGGCGTCATCGGGCTGCGCAAGTGGCAGTACGACGTGTGGTCCCACGACGTGTCCCTGGCCAACAGGATGGAGGCGGCCGGAGTCCCTGGGTGAGGCTCGGAGGCTGGGCGGGGCAGCGGGGGGTCAGAGGCCAGGGCAGACCCGGGGGTCTGGGTGGGGTCAGGTGGGAGGAAGGGGACAAATTTGGTGACCTCGTAGAAGGGGTGTCTGGCCCTGCCTGGGCTGCCTGCTGTGCGTCCCCAGGTGGATGCCGGCCCTCTCTGGGCCTGCTGCTCTGCCTGACTTGGGTGTCCCCCAGCCGGGTGCACATCACAGAGGCGACGCTGAACCACCTGGACAAGGCGTACGAGGTGGAGGACGGGCACGGGCAGGAACGCGACCCCTACCTGAAGGAGATGAACATCCGCACCTACCTGGTCATCGACCCCCGGGTACGAGGGCTTGGATGCAGCAAGCTGGGGGGGCCTGGGCTGTCCTTGGGAACACGGGAGACTCCCTCGCCCAGTGGAGGGAGAGAGTTTTTCTTCTCCAGGCTGTGGGAGGTGGGGAAGGGGCCTGCCTGGGGCAGGAGAGAGCTCCCCGTCGCTGGGTGTATTCTAGACACCAAGGAGCAATTTCCCTGGGCCTCAGCATGCTTTTCTATGTGATGGGAATGACTGCGGTGCCTGCCTCCAGGAAGGAGCTCACCCGGGTGAGGCCCTCAGCGTACCCGGTACCTCGTGAGCACTCGATGAATAATAGTCGCTATTAGTTTATTTTCCATGAGGTTGTTACTAATCTCCCAGATTTCCAAAAGACACATTTTCAAAACATGCTTTGGATAAGATTCAAGAAGGCAGGGAATGGCCAGGGAGCCGCTGGACAGGGACCTCTGTGTCCCGGGCTCTGGCCTGCGCGTCCACCTGGCCGGCTGTAGGAGCCTGGGGCAGGGGGCTGCTCTGCTGCTCCCAGTGAGTGGGGTGCCGAGTGGTGCCCCCAACCCAGCCTGTCTGCTGCCCGCCCCGAGCCCGCGTGTGGGAGGCCAGCTTGTCTGGCCGCCGCTCCGTGAATCATCCCTGGGGCTTGCTCAAGAACGTCGCCCCGGCTCGCTTTCCAGCTAGCTCCCTGTCACTCTGCCTGGCTGTGCCTAGGGGCTGGGCCGACTGCCAGGCCCAGGCCCAAAGAGGCCCAGTCTTTGAGGCGCCCCGCACGCTGCTGGCCCGGTTCTGGCCTGCCTGTGTCCCCCGATGGGCTTCGTCCTGCCAACGCTCCCCAGGGCCCCCGCGGCACGCTGCGCCATCCGTGCTGAGTTAGTAGCGGGGAAAGGTCCGTCTGGGTACCGAGGTCCTGCTGCACCCTCCCGCCCCGAAAACGGCCCAGCCCACAGCCCCTTCCTGAGCTGTCCTGGCCACTCGCCTGCCCCGGCCTCGCCCGCCCCTCAGCTGCCCTGCTCTTGGCCGCCTGGTCCCTGCGCCCAGGACTCTCCTCCCCCTGCCAGGGCCGTTTACCGTTTCCTTGTCAGCGTGAGGTCCGAGGGGTGGGGGTCCCCTCTCCAGGCTGTGCCCCTGCCCGATGGGTGCTGGCGAGGGGCAGGGGCGCCGGTGGCTCCGGAGTGAGTGAAGCAGAGCCCTCCCCGGGAGGTGGCGGCAGCCCCAGCCCCAGGCCCACCGCGGGGCTGTGCTGAGCGAGTGGCACCGCGGCCGGGGGCAGGCTTGCGGCTCAGACACCGTGGACGGTGGCACAAGCGCGCTCTGCGCAGCATTTAACCGGCGGCCCGTGTTTTATCCGGCAGTTCTACCTTTTTGACTGTATTCGTTCCCGCCGCTGAAGATTCAAAAGGCAGGAAGGGCCCGTTGCAGAAAGTTTCCTCTCATCCTGTCGCAGCCAGCACGTCCCCCTGAGGGGGCTGGAGTCTCTTCCAAGAGATCTCATGCACGTGGCGTGAACCGGAGGCGCCTCCCCCTCCCTGCCAAGGCGGGGGTCCCCCGCCGAGCTTGCTCCCTACTGGCCCCGGGCTGCTCCTGTCTGTGCACACGGTGCCCCCTTGTGTGCTGGTCCCCAGTGCTGGCCTCTGTGGTCTCTGCGTGAGTGAGGACGTGGCCTGGCGGGGCCAGAGCGGGCGCCTGTGGGCCGGGTGGACGTTGCAGGTACTGCTCTGGGCTCCTGCTGATGCCCGCACACGTCCATTCTGAACAGGTGTGTGTTTACTCAGAAACGATGGATCTTTTTAATTAAAAAAAATTTTTTTTAGAGATGAGGTCTTGCTGTGTTGCCCAGGCTGGTCTCGAACTCCTGGGCTCCAGTGGTCCTCCCGCCTCAGCCTCCCAGAGTGCTGGGTCACAGGCGTGAGCCCCTCGCCTGGCCATGGCGAATCTTTAGTGCGTGCTTACGGTTATTTTTCTCTCTCAGGGAGCCGAGGTGTCTGGCTTCCTTGTTCTGAGAGAAGTGGCGGCGGCCGTGAACTCGAGTGGCTGCGTGCCGTGCGGGCAGGGTTGCTGCCCACGGAGGAGCAGACAGAGAAACGTGCCCCCTGCCCGGCCCCAAGATCGCTCCCTTTAGGGCCCGGCACGTTCCTCCTGCCCTGGGACACGCACCACGTGCCGAATTCCATGTGGTTCCCTCAGGCCGGGCGGACAGGTGCAGCTGAGGGCTCAAAAATGTTTCTGTCCCAAAAGGAGGCTGGAAGTTTCCAGGAAAGTTGCCGTTGCGGTTTAGCGAGTGTTCGTAGCTTGCAGGGCTCGCAGGAGACAGCACTCCTGGAGGGCAGGAGAACGTTTAGGGAGCTGAGGGGACGCTCGGCAGACCCCGGGATGGCACAAGCTCGTCTTCCTCTTCCCTCCCCTTTCCTGTCCTGCCTGGCCACCCCGACCGGGGAGCCTCGGGCATGCTGTTCTTGTGGGTCTTGGGCTCGGTGGCCCCGCATTCTGCGCCGGCTAAGCCACTGAGTCCCCGGCATGGTGCTGGGCCATGTGTGCGTGTGGCAGGTGGCGGACACGTGCCGTCGTGATCGGGGGCCACGGAAGCGCACTCCCCCAGTGCTGCCTGGGGTGGGGCCAGCACTCCTCTTTCCCCCTGCTGCCCCCCACATCCAGGAGGAACACGTGCTGGCCACATGGGGGGTGGGGTGTCTGTGGCTTCCCTGGGCGCAGTCTCCCCAGGGTGCCTCCATGGGGAGGGGCTAAAGGGGGTTCAGGCCCCAAGGACTGTGGTTCCAGGGAGCCTCACGGGGCACTGGGGCCTTAGGGTTAGGACCTTGGTGCCGCATCTCTCCCTGCGGAGGCGGAGGGGAGTCGGGCTGTGCGTGGTGGCGTGTGGCTGCCAGCCTCTGCTCGGCCTGGAGCCGGGCGGGGTGGGAGCTGGCCCCCTGCAGCCTGGCCTGAGTGCCTCAGGCTCCAGCCGGCCCCAGGGGCAGCTGCACCCCAAGGGACTGCAGGCTGGGATGTCTTTTTGCCAATTTTCTGTTCTCGGGATCTGCTAGTGCTCCGGGGAGAGCTGGGTGGGGGTGGCTACCATTCCGGGGCTGAGAGGGGAGCGGTGGCACAGGCCCGTGTCCGGTCTGCCCGCAGAGCCAGCAGCCGCCCCTGCCCAGCCAGCACCTGCCCAGGCCCAAGGGGGATGCGGCGGCCCTGAAGATGCGGGCGTCTGTACGCGTGACCCGCTACCTCGAGTCCTGGGGGGCGGCGCGGCCCTTTGCGCACCTCAGCCACCGTGCGAGCGTGAGCAGCAGTGAGACCCCTGTCCCCAGCGGGCAGAGGACCAAGGTAGGTCCCTCTGCCACCCGGAGAGCTGGGGACCAGGGCCCTGGGCAGGGCAGGAGAGTGGATGCTGCAGCCTCACTTTCCTCATCCGGGGGGTGGTTACGTCCCCGCCCGGCCTCCCTCCCGGGGCTGTAGGGAAGCGAAGGTATTTGGAGAATGCTCCAGGGTGGCCAGGAATGTCCCTGCCCTCCCCGGTCCCCAGCCCACGCTCAGCTGTAGTTCAGGATGTCTGCAGCTTGGACGACGGCTGACACCGTGCCGCGTGGACCGAGCGCCAGAGTGGGCACACCCAGCCCCGGCGCGGACTTCGGGGCCCAGCGTCCTGGGGAATAACCATGTCCTCTCCTCCCTTCCCTTTCAGGCCATTCCCCTGCGGCACCGCCGGACCCCTGACAGGTACCTGTGCTGCCCTCCCCTCTGCCAGACTGTGCCCCGCCCTCCTGGCCAAGCCTGCCACAGCCGCTTCCTCCAGGCAGGCTGCCCTGACTGGCCTCTGTCCAGGGGGCAGCCGCGCAGGGACCAGCCCAGGACCTCTGTGTAGTTCACTGCGGCTCGAGTCACGGCGTTTCTAGGACCCAGAACTTCCTGGTCCCGGGCTCTTCAGGATGGCCATGAGCGGGCACATGTTGTGCGCCCACCCTGTGGCGGGGTTGGTGGGAGGGAAGGAGGATGTTCTCGTCTCGATGCCTATCCTGTGGGTGCAGCAGACGAGGCCTCAGGCTGGGGCTGGGGCTCTGC
Source organism: Indri indri (assembly GCA_004363605.1). Lineage (NCBI taxonomy): Eukaryota > Metazoa > Chordata > Mammalia > Primates > Indriidae > Indri > Indri indri. Next base: position 16,817 of record RJWJ010002469.1, read on the forward strand.
CCGCTGGGCCATGCTGGGTGATGCTGGGTCTTCACTTGCCCTCTCTGGGCCTCGATGGGACCCACCCATCGCTTCACCATCCTGCACAAGGCTCCAGGACCCCTATCAGGGACCCGGTGACCTCACTGTGGTTATTATCCACACCCCGCCTCTGGGCTAGCGGACGTGGGGTCCTTGGGTGATGCGGTTGGGGGTGTCCCATTCCAGGATCACGTCCCCCAAGGGGCGGTCGGAGGACGACTTGTACGACGAGATGCTGTCGGCCATCGAGGGGCTCAGCTCTACGAGGTGAGACCCGAGACCTCTGCCCCACCCTAAAATGGGGATCCCCCAAATGCTCTGCCCCCGTCCCACTGCTGCCGCCCCCCAGGCCCTGCTGCTCCAAGTCTGACGACTTCCACACCTTCGGCTCCATCTTCCTGGAAAAGGGCTTTGAGCGAGAGGTGAGGGCTCCCGGGCCGCCGCCAGCCCAGGGGAGCGTGGGGTCCATGGGGCGTGAGGGGTGGGGGGTCACGGGAGGTCTCTGCAGCTGCTCTTGGGGCAGGTGGGGCTCGGGTCGGTGCCGGCCTGGCTCTCCCGCGGGCCTCCTCCTCCGCCTCCTGAAACGCCCCCGATGAGATTTGCCCACATGGGTCTGGGAGGCTTCCGCTCCATTGAGTGCCTGAGGCTCGGCCGCGGCTCTGCCCAGGCTGTGCCCGGCTCAGACCGACTGCCTCGGCCTCCCCACGAGACGAGAACCCACAACTCAGGGTCTGTGTCGTGGCACCTGACGCTCTCCCATCTGGCTGCCGCAACAACGAGCTTTCTGTGCCAGTTGCGACCGTTTCTTTATTGGGCGCCTTCTGGGTTCTGGCAGTGTCCCAGGCACACGTGTGTGTCATTTAACCCTCACGTGGTTGGCCAGGTGGGCGCCGCTCCCCCACTTCCCGGAAAGGACATGGCGGCTCTCGGGCTTCGGAGCCCGTCCTCAGCCTCAGGTGTGGCTCCAGTGCTGGGACCCCTCCCCCTCCTTAGCCAGAGGAAATGGTGGCCAGTGTCCAGGACTTGGGGGGCTTCCTCTTGCTGGGGCTCCCTGAGTTGGGGGCTCCCCACGTGAGGAGGTCACCAGGACGCCAGCCTGGCAGGTTTTCTGCTGGCCGAGCGACGGGCAGGCTGTGTGGCCGAGGCACCTGCAGTAGGAGCCCCCGTGTGTGGGTGTCGGGGGCAGCAAGGGCCCAGCCTCCCTCCTCACTGGGGTGAGCACGGTCCTGGGAGCTCAGACTCGGTTCCCGTCTGTGGACTTGGGGCCAGGAGCTTCGCAGGGACTTTGGAAATAGTCACAGACTTGGGCAGGCGCAGGGGAGGGGAAGGAATTGCGTCCAGCTACGAAGGAGAAGCTGCAAAGTGGAAGCGAAGGAAAGTTACTAAATGTAACATCACCTGGAACACGAGGGGTCTGGGCTGTTTTTTAAGCTGATTAACTTGAGCTGGGGCAGTGGCCTGCAGGTGGCGCCTCATGGCCCCTGTCGCCCCTAGTACCGCCTGGCGCCCATCCCCCGGGCCCGCCACGACTTCGCCTGTGCCGGCCTTGTGTTCGTCTGCATCCTGCTCGTCCACGTCTTGCTGATGCCCAGGTCAGCTGGGAGGGGAGGAGGCTCGAGACAGCTGTGGTCCTGGCTGGGAGGGGCGGTGGCTCTGGTGGGACCCACCAGAGCCCCTGCAAGGAGCCGCGTGATTGGGCTGGGGGCGCTGGCTGGCATAAGGTCCCTGCCGCGGGGCCAGGGTCGTGGCTGCACACCTGGGGTCACCGATGCTGCTTTTTAACGGAATGTGCTTGCTGCGCCCCAGGCTCCCCCACCCCGTAATGCCTCTCATTTTCTCAGTCACCAGCTGTGTGGCCTGTTGGCATTTTAGTTGGTGACCCTCGCCTTAGGTTTGGGAGTCCCAGAAGGGTAACCTCCGAAAACCGTAGACAGCGTCACCTCCCTTTTACGTGTGGGGACCTTGAGCTCGGAGGGTTGATGGTTTGTCCAGGGTGGCACAGCCTGGAGCAGGAGTCCCTGACACTCACCTCTGGCTCCTGGCCCTGTTGGTGGGGGACAGGGCTGGGGGGTAAGGTCAGCCACGTGGTGGTTTCTAAAAGGACAGTTAGGCCAAAGGGTCCACCAAGATTCTGGTTTTGGCTGTGCTTAATAAAGACAAAGTAGGGAACACTCGTGCATGATTTTTGCCGGCCAGATACGAGTCTAAAGGCTGCACAGGTATGACTCGTTTCTCACGTACGTGGCCCCAAAAGGGAGACACGATGTTGACCTTGATCTCCGTGTTGGACCACAGTCCTCATTCTCAAAGGCCCCCTTTGCTGTGGGCAGCACGGCCGGTGGGGAGGGGACAGGTGGCCGTGAGCCAGACAATTGGGGTGGTGGGAGGGGTCCCAGGAAGATGACCCGCCAGAACTTAGGTTTTTTCCTCCTCTACAGGACAGCGGCTCTCGGTGTGTCCTTCGGGCTGGTGGCCTGCGTGCTGGGGCTGGTGCTGGGCCTGTGCTTCGCCAGTGAGCCCTCGGTGAGTGGGCGGCCCTGCCCCGTGGCCCTGTCTCCCTGGCGAGCCCCTGGCTCTGGTCAGGGGCCGGGTGCTCGCCCTCCTGCCTTGGAGACAGTTTGTTGAGCGCCCTGGAGGCTTCTCCTGAGGGTCCTGCCTCCCCAGGCCACCTTGTCCTGGCTGCTGGCTCTGGGTGACCCAACCCCATTACTCCACAGAGGTGCCGCCCAGCCCAGGGGGTGCTCCGGACCATCTCCAGGAGGGTGGAGACGCAGCCCCTGCTGAGGCTGTCCCTGGCCGTCCTGACCATCGGCGGCGTGCTCACCGTTGCCATCATCAACCTGGTCGGTCCTGCCCCCGCCGCCCGCCTCCTGGGTGGGGGACAGTCTTTGGCCCTGGGGGTCTCCAGAGTCCAGAACCCCATGTTGCCTTGAGTGCTGCTCTCCCAGTGTGGCGGGTGCCCCGAGGGCCCCCTGCAGGCCGGGGCTCCTTACCCTTTGGTTTTCGTGTGAGGACTGTGGGCACCTGGAGGGCGTAAGTGGCCAGCCCTGTCTTTAGCCTCCATGACGTCCTGACGTCCTGTTCCTTCTTCAGGGCCCCGAGGAGGTCCCAGCTGCCCCGCTGAGACTCAGTTTCCTCCTCCGGCCCGTGCTGGCGGGCTCCCTGCTGCAGAAAGCAGCCTGCAGGAGCGTGCGTGCCCCGTCCCCACCGGCTCCTGCCCCCGGACTCTCCAGAGCTGCTGTGTGTGGAGAGGGCGCCTGTGACCACAGCCCTCAGGGTCACCTGGGGAGAAGGGGGCCCCACCCCCGGGCTTGAGGCAGCCTCTGATGCCCTGGGGCGTGTCCACCCAGTTACATGGTTCTCCCGCTGTGGGAGGCCGGCACAGCTGCTCAGGGCCGTGCTCAGAGCTGAGCCTGGCAGGAAACATCAGGCCCACCTCACTCCGTGTCCCCGTGCCCTGGACCACCCTAATGGGGGCCTGTCTCCTCTGTAGCCACTGACTTTCCCCGCGCTGGAGCTGCCCGATGGCAACGGGACGGGCCTGCAGGACGTGAGCGGTGCGGAGAGGACCCTGTGTGTGCGCCTCCTTCCGGTGAGTGTGTCCACGGCTCCGAGCAGCCCCGGGCCTGGCCCACCCCTGGGCGCTGTGGGTTCTCACTTGACTGCTCCTGCCAGGGGGTGCAGCCGAGCTGGAGCCCCTGATCCTGAGCCCGAGACCACAGGGTGTGCGGGAGCTGAGTGCAGCCCCTCCCGGGAGGGGTCAGAGAGCAGGCCCAGCCAGGCCGAGCCCTGGTCCCGGGAACGGGGTCTGGTCTTGGTGTGCGTGGCCTGAGCCGTGTGGGGTGCGCAGGGACAGGGACAAGCCTCCGCTGTGCTGGCGGGTGTCTCACTCACTTCTCTGGCAGGCTCCTCGTGACCTCCACTTCACCCACGAGTAAGTGGGCCCAGGCAGGTTTGCCAGTCGGCCTCGTGGGTGAAGCCAGCACCGGGCCCCAGGCAGGCTGACCAAGAAGTCCAGGCCTGGTGTGGCCTCGCGGATGAGCACGATGGCTCTGGGACTAAGCAGGGCAGCGGTGCATTGAGCTGGTGTCTAAAGGGCGGAAAGGTTCTGAGACGGGAGAGGACAGTGTGAGGAGAAGCCGAGGTGTGTGGTGGGAACAGTGGGTGTCAGGTGGTTTGTGTCATGGGCAGGGCGTCAGGCGGAAAGGGGAGATGAAGCCAGAGAGGCAGGTGTGACCTGGATCAGGGAGCAGTGGGAATGCCAGGGGGAAGAACGTGGCCTTTATTCTGGGGGCAGTGGGGAGCCACAGCATGGTCTTGAGCAGGAGAGATGCACTTGGGATGGGGCAGCTTGCGGCAGAACTCGGGAGACAGGCTGTGCAGGAGGCGACGCCTTGACCTTGGTCACGTCCACTGCACCTGTACTCTTACTTCCAGAAGAGGTACAACTACAGTACAAACAACGTAACTCTGGAACTCAGGTCTCACTGCTGGCTCTTTGTCGAAGCGGAGGTCAGCAAGGCGAGAGCGGATGCTGAGACCGGGCTCAGGGCGGAAAGGGACTCAGCATGGGTGGGTTAGTGGTGACGCGTGCGGCGTGCCTCTTGGTGACGGGAGATGGTGGGGTGCCCTTTGCCACCCTGGTAACGCCCCCCTCTCGCCAGTATTACGCCTGCAGCTGCGTCCTAGGCTTCATCGCCTGCTCCGTCTTCCTGCGGATGAGCCTGGAGCTGAAGGCTGTGCTGTTGACCGTGGCCCTGGTGGCCTACCTGGTGCTCTTCAACCTGTCCCCGTGCTGGCAGCAGGACTGCTGTGGCCACGTCCTGGGCAACCTCACCAACACCACTGGCACTCTCAGGTGAGGCCCTGGGCAGCTCGCCACCCGCCTTCCCCATGGCCTGCTCTGCTCTGGTGCCTGCTCAGACTGGGTGCTTGTGTACACAGTCTCCAGGGACCGCACACCTGGGGGCGGGACGGGCAGGTGGCATGGTTTTCATTTCACAGAAGGGACAGTGACTTGACCAGGTCCTGTGTCTCCAGCGTGCAGAGCTGAGGAACGTAGCTCATTGGCAGGTTCTTCGGGAAGCTCCTGGTCTGGCAGGCCAGTCTGGGTGGATGGAGGGAGACCTAGCTCTAGCTCAGCACCTCTCTGGGCTGTGTCCTGGGTCTCCAGTTTTGAGCAGAGCGATTGCTCTGGTCTCTTCCTGCCCAGGTGGTGACGCCCGAGGCACAGGAAGGCTGGCGTGTGTGGTTCTGGGGGCCCTGGGCCCCACGTGGGTGGAGGAGAGGGCCTGGCTGCCCTGGAACCGAAGGCCGGAAGCCTGGGGACCTGGAACAGAGCCCGCTGCTCTGGGTCTGGCTCGCACCTGGGCAGACCTCGTGCTGATCTCCGAGTCCCCCGCCCTGCGGGGTGCACCAGGAGCAGCTCTTGGCTGCCTTGCCAGGGCTGACTTTCATTCAGGGGGAGCTCAGAGGTCCCCCTGCAAGGGCGGCCCCACCCCCCACCCCTCCCCCTTTCCTTTATGCCCTGAAGTTGTCTTCCGCCCCTTGTTAGAACGTGTCTCCACCTCTGCGGCGGGTGTGCTCTTCTGGTGGGAGCGTGATGGGAACGGTGGGTGGCTCGGTGGGCGCCGGCAGCGACTCCAGCCTCCTCTCACGTCCAGCATTGTCCCCAGATGTTCCTGGAGGGATCTGAAGACCATGATCAATTTCTACCTGGTCCTGTTCTATGCCACCCTCCTCATGCTCTCCAGACAGGTACGGAGGCGAACGCCCTGCGCCCCAGCTGGCCCTGGCGAGGGAAGAGCGCGGCGGGGCCGAGCGGGGCAGCAGAGTCCCGCCGGAAAGCTCTGGCCCCTGGTCAGGGGCTCCGAGTGAGGGTCCTCGCCTCCCCCCGGGACACGAGGGACAGGCTGAGCTGACTGGGAGATGCACACCGGCCACGGGCACAGGCTGGCCTGGCAGCCCTGAGGGTCCCAGCTGTGCCCTGCCAGCCCCAGTCCTGCCTGGTCCCCCACGGCCAGGACACTGACGCTTCCTGCTGTTGCAGATCGACTATTACTGCCGCCTGGACTGTCTGTGGAAGAAGAAGTTCAAGAAGGAGCACGAGGAGGTTGAAACCATGGAGAATGTGAACCGCCTTCTCCTGGAGAACGTCCTGCCAGCCCACGTGGCAGCCCACTTCATTGGTGACAAGTTGAATGAGGTGCGGTGGGAAGAGGGGGCTCAGCACGGGTGGGGAGGCTGGGGGTATGGGTGCAGACCCACAGGGTGCAGGCGCAGAGCTACGAAGGGCATCCCCCAGGATTAGCTGTGAGAACACTGGTGTGGGGTCTGAGACCTGGCTCCACTGTGATGGTGGACAAGACACCTCACTTCCCTGGGCCTCGAGCTTCCCCTCCGTGAAATGGGCTGACAGTACTCACCTGGAAGGATTGTCATGAGGACCACGTGTGCGTTCAGGTGTTTGTAATCTGGATGTTCTGTACTGAAGAAAATGTATTTCTCCAGTTCCATGTAGCAGGGAGTTTTCTAGATAAGGAAACTAAGGACCAGTGACTTGCTTAGTATAGAGCCCAGGTTTCCTGTTCCCTTCTGCTCCCCAGGGGTTCTCCCCCAGCTGTGCACAGAAACACCCACGGTGCTCAGAAGAGCAGAAAACCAACCCGAGCCTGCCCCCCGCCTCCAAGCAGCTGATTCAGTCGCCCCATGTTCTAACGGCCCTGGGGACTGGCGCATGGCCAGGGCTGGCACCGCTTGGCCGGGCAGCTCAGCACCCTCCCCTCCCGGGGCCTCCTTACTCGGCGTCTCTGTCCCCGCAAGAGCCAAGGTGGCCATAAGGTCCCGTTTCCTCCCGCCTGAATCCAGGACTGGTACCATCAATCCTACGACTGCGTCTGTGTCATGTTCGCCTCGGTGCCGGATTTCAAAGTGTTCTACACGGAGTGCGACGTCAACAAGGAAGGGCTGGAGTGCCTGCGCCTGCTCAACGAGATCATCGCCGACTTCGACGAGGTACGGGCGGCGCCCGCCAGCTCACCGGTGCTGGGGCGGCGCGTCCTAAACCTGGGTTAGAAAATGCGACACGGCTCCCTTGGGGGGAGCATACACAAAGCACAAAAGGCGCACATTTGTCTCTTTCGTTCCGTTTTATTCAGCCAGTGTTTTGCTGACAGCTCTTCTGTGACGGGCAGCTTGCGCCCTTGCAGAACAGTCTGATTTCCAGCTGAGCCCACGCCGTCAACTTGCTCCAGAGCCCGTCAGTTTGGGCCTAATTCTGTGCTGGAGACAAGTGATCCACATTTATGTGTGGACCGCGCAGAGCTGCGTGTTCACTCCTTGACAAGGCTGAGCGCGCACAGGCTGGGACGGGGAGACGGCGTTGGGGAGATGCAGATGACAGGAGCGGGGGCCGAGGCCGCGTCCCCACTTGCCCTCAGCCGTGAGCACAGACGGAAGGGCCGCTGCCCGTGAGGCCCCCACGCCCTTCCCGAGAAGCTGGGCCAGGCCCGGGCGGCACCGTGGGGCGGCGGCGGCCTGCTTCACTGCTCCCCTCCCGCAGCTGCTGCTCAAGCCCAAGTTCAGTGGTGTGGAGAAGATCAAGACCATCGGCAGCACGTACATGGCAGCCGCGGGGCTCAGCGTCACCCCAGGGCACGAGAACCAGGTACGAGCCCCACGAGGGGAAATTCAACACAGTCCCTGGGCCTATCACCTCACTTAAAGGGGGAGTCTCCCTGTCCTGTCCGGGAAGGGCAAAGGCGCTTGTATGGCTGAGCCGGGAGAGTTTTGGTAGCGGGCGATGGGCCCCCTCGTGGGGGCAGGGGAGCCCTGTGGAGGAGCCCCTGGCACACCTCTGCCACTGAAAGCCCCTCCCAAGAAATCCACAAGGATAGCGGCACACCCGCAAGGCGGGGGGCGGGAGCCCTAAGGAGCTGACACACACCCAGCGAGGGGGCGGACGGGGTCAGCTCTCCCACGGCCCCCGCACGCGGTGCTCTGTGCCGCAGGACCTGGAGCGGCAGCACGCCCACATTGGCGTCATGGTGGAGTTCAGCATCGCCCTCATGAGCAAGCTGGACGGCATCAACAGGCACTCCTTCAACTCCTTCCGCCTCCGCGTCGGTGAGGCCCTGGGCGGGCGGCGGCGGTGGCGTGGGGGCTCGGGAGGGGGAGGGGGCGTGGGCAGCAAAGCCCCTGCCTCTGGGCAGGCCCACTCTGTCTGTGTGGGCAGGCTGTACTTGGCCATCTACTACGGAGTTTTAGAAACCGCTCTGACCTGACAGGCCCAGTGGCTGGACTGGGTAATCATTCAGACCTTCTCTGTATACTGCTTACATGGTTACCTTGGAAAGTTTTAGTAAATGAGAACTATCACTGCAGAACATGGAGAACCAAAATTACCAACTGCAAGCAGGTGACCTTAACATACAGAGAACAGAGTTATAAAATCTAAGTAGTCATTGTTAGCCCGAAGGGTCTGTGCTCAAAGCCTAGGTGTTCTTTATTGAAGGTGTCAGAAGTGAGATTAGCAGGTACTAGGTTAAGTGTCACCATCAAACCCAGATTTCCTGAGTCCTGGAGAGCCTGCCGGGGAGCTGGCCAGGGAGCGCCTTTCCCACATCCCAAGCATAATCCACGGGGCAGACTTCCGGAAGCTGTCCCACCCCAACCTTCATTTCAGTTGTTTGGTTCCTGCTTTCTGTGCTTAGGGGGTAAATTTTGTGGCCTCCCCTCAAGGACAGAAGCCTGAGGCTTTGCCTCTTTCATCAGCCAACTGTAAACATTGTCTTCAGGCATCAACCACGGGCCTGTGATTGCCGGAGTGATCGGGGCTCGAAAGCCTCAGTACGACATCTGGGGAAACACGGTCAACGTGGCCAGCAGAATGGAGAGCACTGGAGAACTTGGGAAAATCCAGGTGAGAGCCCATTGGGGAAGCATGTGACCAAGAGGGAAGAATGTCCCTAGAGGGGAGGGCACCTGGGCTTGAGACCTGCCTCAGCCACCAGCCGCTTGTGATTTGAACTGTCACATTTCCCGACAGAAAGGAGACATGCGTGCTGATCCCTGCCAGCTCTACCCATCCCTTCCGCAACAGCCCTCCTTCCTGCTGCTGGAGACTTAGGTTTCTCTTCCTTTTCAGGTTACTGAAGAGACATGCACCGTCCTCCAGGGCCTAGGTTATTCCTGTGAATGTCGCGGGCTAATTAATGTTAAAGGCAAAGGGGAACTAAGGACTTACTTTGTCTGTACAGACACTGCCAAGTTTCAAGGGTTGGGGCTGAACTGAGGGCTTCTGCTGGATTCAGAACACGCCGGGAAGCCAGTTTCCTTCCCCGGAGCAAGCCAAGAAGACAGCCCCACACCAGTCACAAAGGCACTCAAAGGGCTTGGCCATCGCCATGTCCTGGCAGATGGCTGTGCGTGGCTTCTTGGGATTTGTGCTAGAGGATTTCTTGGACAAGTGCGCCAGACCCTGGCTTGAGGCAACTTCTGAGCCGTTAACACACGGTGGCAGCCAGGACCTCTGTGCTGTTGGTCAGTAACGGTTTCCGGGTCAGCTGGAAAGGGATCACTGGTACAACCACTGTACTTGTGACCTTGAGACCTTGTTCCCTGAGGTACTGTGGAGGCGATCTTAGAGCATGACCAAAACAGACGTCCGTCTCAGTGGCCTGTGAGAATGCCCAAGTGAGACTTAACGCTTTCTCGCTACAGAGTGGATGAAGATGCTAGCTTCTCCCTAGCGAGACTGGCTATGGAATTGTTTCTCTCACACTGGCATCCTGGTGAATGGAACTGGAAAGTGTTTTGTATCTGTAAATGGTTTCAAACAGTAGAGAGAAAAAATTAGCATTACTTCTTGCCATCTCTGGCATGTGTTTGTTTCAAATGGACACATTATTACTGGGGGTTTTATCCTTTCTAATGACTTCGTAGACACTAGATAAAATCTCTTCCCTGCAGTGTAGTCTCTGCCGTTTTGACCACTGACATGTAAGCAGGACCACTGTCCAGTGTCGGCGTATGGCACGGGCCGGGGACGTGGAGGAACGTGGCTCACAGCGAGAAAGCAGGAGCAGGGCAGCCGTAGCTCTGAATCACGCAACTTCGATGCAAGCACTCCGGGGCTAGGTGCAGTAAGCTGAAAGCCTAGAAACACGGTACAGCCTTTTAGCTCTGCCCTGACTACTCCTGCATTTCTGGGCTCCTGGAATCTTCCAACTATAATCTTTTTTTTTTTTTTTTACTAGAAAGGAATGGAGTGTATAGAGAGAACTTGGACAACCTGTCAGTACTTCTTTCCTTTCCTTTGGTCTTCATAGCTAACTCTGGAGAGCATCAAAAGTAGAAGGATCTACTCAGTATGGGCGTGTGTAGAGGTTCCCGCATCTGGGAAGCCAGCCGTCTGGCAAATGCTGAGATGTTCTTGTTCTGAACCTGAGTGAGTCAAGGCAAATGCAAAAAGCCAGGTTTGTGAGATGGTGTACCACTATGCTTCAGACTCCCAGGGAACTGAAAGAAGTCGACCTGTTTCAAGGTGCGAAATAACCAAACTGCCCTTTCTTTTTCTGAACTGACTTCATAACCAGAAGTTGTAACTGGTGGCCTCGCAGCCAGAGCATCCCCAGAATTTCTAATACAACTGAACTTTCCTACACAGCAGGGATTCTTAGCTAGACGTCATCCACGAAGTTACACAGAAGATCCTGCACAGAGCCTTCAACAGATCACACAGGCTTGCAGGCAGGGCGACTGAGTGGCCTTGCTTGCCTGGGACTTGGGCGGTCCTGAGAGGAGTTGTCCCCTACTTGCAGAGTAGAGTTATGGATAGTCAAGGGGGGAGGGGACTGAAATTGACACCGCCTGTGCTGTGGGGCCCGGGGGAGGAGGGATGGGTTTATTCTAATTTGCACAAAGTAACAGATGCACTAGTGGCAGCTCTGATGTGTTGCATGTAATTGCAATCATTATGAATACATTATAAGAACTCGCTGTTTAAAGGAATTTTATGGCAAAAACGCTGCTAAGGGAAATAAGCCTAGCTTAAATTGCCCTTTTTACACACCTTTTCACGTAAAGGGCTGGTTTCCGTTAAGTGCTCTACTGAAATCTCTGCTCTCCAAATCTAGCAGTGACCAAGGCTGCCCAGTGGGGGCTCTCCAGGAGAGTCAGGCCGGGTTCTGTTGCTGATATAAACATAGAAACAGGTCAATGCCCTCTCTGAGGTCAACATATTTCTACTCCTGCAGTATTTAAGTTACCTTTTTTCTTCAGTAACAGAAAGCCCAGTTAGGAGTTTTAAAAAAATGACTCGTTACCATTCATGTGTTTTTCTCTATTTCCAACTAAAGCACTGTGCTCAGATAAGAATATTTTATAAGTTTTTAGTTTTCAATGTTCAGGTCATAGAGTATAAAAGACCATAATAATCACCTGTAGTTTTTTTTTTATAAATTTGTTTTCAAATTACCAAGTAATTTCTTCACAGGTGTCATATTTTTTTTTTTTATGACAGAAACAAGTATTTTTTCTAAAAATGACCTTCTCTATGGATCAAGGACTTAACATTTCTCCTAAGGTGGCCTCACCCTGACTGGCAAATATAATACCTGAAGTTTCCTGGTTTACTTATTAAGGACATTTCCTAACAGAAAAGAAGATCATTAACCACTGTATACTTTACGTATATAACAGGTCTGTACAGAAATATGCTTTGAGACGGAACATGCAAATAACTAGGGTTTACTCTGTATACTGAATATTAGGAGATCTGTAACATTTGTTTCAAAATGCTATGATCCATTTTTATAAAGTACCAGTGTTTAGCTGCTTTTTATACATTAAATTAACTATTTGGAAAACCTGAATGTCCTAAAGGTGTTTTGAATTTAAATATGTTCTTGGTCTTCAGGAATTAACCCAAGTAGGTCCAAAGTTTAAGAATCGGTTACCACCTAAATTATATTTTAGAGATTAAAAGACTTGATAAAAAACATGCTTCGACTCATTTTTTGATTCTTTTGTAAGTTTTTAAAAGATTAGGCCATCTTTAAATCTCTTGAGACAATCAATACTCCTTCACCCTACTTATTCTTGCTAAATATTTTCAAAGTCAAGAAAATAAAAATAAAATGGCTTCCTGCTGGGGGGAGGTCACAGGACAATGCTATATAAATTTTTTCACTGAACTAGGCTATGTCCATCCTGAATTTTTCCCCTTGCTTTTAATTTTAAAACAGGTTATATATTGAACCAGATTCAGAAGTTACCATTCGTCTCAGTACAGTGACTGGCGATTGATAGAAGGGGACATGTCTCATGGACTCCTACTTAATTAAACTTGGGCACTTGACCTTTGTACTTCAGATAAACAGTGGCTAGAAACAGATTTTCATTTAAGCTCAGTAATTCCCTGATAGATTCAAGGATGATTTGGTTTATTTGGCGTAGCCCTTTGCTATAGTTCCAAATAACTCTTTAAAAAAAATGGGAAAAAAAAAGAACACCAGACATGTTATAGTGCTATAAAACTCGTTTTGCTTTTTGGACAGGGTTTGAAGGGAACCTAATTATCCTACACAAGACCATCATTCCCATTAGGTATGTAGGGGGCAGGACCAAACTACTAAAGTTATCTTCGGCATGTTTGTAAACAATGCAAAATCTCACTGGAAGGGACCATTTTTAAAGTTTCCTAGTCATGGTCCTATCTGTGAGAGGTAAGGAAGCAGCACTATTTGGAAAGAATGCTGCCCAGGTATGGCAACAGCCATATTTCTTCTTCACAAGGGCCACTTTTTGAATAAATTATCAAGAGGAAAGCTGGTAAGTTTGCAACTATTTGGTTATAATTTCTTGAATGGGGAGTATGGCAAACGTGAACAATGAGCGATTTAATTATTTTGGGGATGGTGAGACAGGCTGTTTCGTTGCCTGAGCTGCTCTGTCCTCATCCTCAGACGCAGCCCTGGGGAAAGGTCAGGGGTAACTCGGTATGCACGATACTCCTCTCAGAGTCCCAGGTTCAGCTTTATTACCTAATATAAGTCCAATCTCTGGAACATTAAAATTGACTGTTCCAAAGTTTAATTAAAAACACAATTTACAAATATTTAATATCTTCTGAAAAGCATTTCCAAGTTAATGAAAAAATATGTACATAATATATAATCAAATACCAGTTGGCTTTAAATCCCATCAGGTCCACACTCAGCAACATCAGTCTTTTTAGGTTCTTCAAAATCTGAAAGAGAAAGACACCACACTTCATTCAGCACTTTTTCCTTTTAATTAGAAAAAGGAAGTGAGGGTAAGGCTACCAGGCAGAAGAGGAACTGCCGACAGCAGTCCTTCACCACGTCCAAGGTTAAAGACGAGGTGCACTAGCAAGTCATCACTGTAGCTTTCTGGCAACTGTGTGAAATCTTTATTGTTTGGACAAGACAGAAAGAAAACCAATAGTTTTATATACCAAGAACAGAGATAAAATCTTTCAAATGTTATCTGAAGGAAGAGGACTGATGTTCCTTTTATAGTCAGCCCTCTGTATCTGAGGGTTCCATGTCCACAGATTCAAGTAACTGTTGACAGAACATATTAGGGAAAAACCCCAATAAAGAACAACACAACTGGGGCCGGGCGCGGTGGCTCACGCCTGTAATCCTAGCACTCTGGGAGGCCAAGGCGGTCAGATCGTCCTGAGCTCAGGAGTTTGAGACCAGCCTGAGCAAGAGCGAGACCCCGTCTCTACCAAAAATAGGAAGAAATTAATTGGACAGCTAAAAATATATATAGAAAAAATTAGCTGGGCATGGTGGCACATGCCTGTAGTCCCAGCTACTCGGGAGGCTGAGACAGTAGGATTGCTCGAGCCCAGGAGTTTCAGGTTGCTGTGAGCTAGGCTGATGCCACGGCACTCACCCCAGGCAAGAGAGTGAGACTCTGTCTCAAAAAAAAAAAAAAAAAAAAAAAAAGAACAACACAACTAAAAATGATACAAATAAAAAAATACAGTTCAACAACTATTTTCAAAGCGTTTACATTGTACAAGTTAATCTACAGATGAATTAAAGTATACAGGAGGATGTGCGTAGGTTGTATGCCATTTAATATCAGGGACTTGATATTTTGGTATCCTCGTGGATCTTAGAACCAATCCCCAGCAGATACTGAGGGACGACTGTACTCATTCATCCCAGAGAACAAGGGCACGTACCTTCTGTTAAATCTACAAAGCTGTTTTCTACGACGGGGGAAGGAATGGAAATCCCCATTGCTTTTCGAACTCCATACATGCTCACGATATCACCTGGAGTTACTTGCTGTGCAAGTTCTTTAAGATTATTGGTCACTTGTTCAGCTAAAAAGAAAAATATTTCCACTTATTGAAAAGTCATTCCTTTAGATAATTTTTAAAAAATCCAAAAGAACAGCAAATGTATAGATGCAAAAACCACAGTATTCATTTCAGCATTTCTTTGCAGTGGTATCACTACTGTACTCAGAAAATTTTTCCTTTAAGCATCCCCTGATTCTTCTCTTACTGGAGTTGCAACATACCGAGATGCATTTCTCTATATGAGGGACCCAAGAGACAGATCATATTGGGAGGGGGTCTGGTGCTCAAACGCTCATTCTGGGCATCCTGGAGCTCCCTGAGCAATTTGGTGGTCTCGTCAAGTTTCTTCTGGAACATTTCAGCTTCTGGGTGGTAAGAAAAAGAACACACTAAAGAAAACATGGACATACCTGTGTTTGACCTTGTGTGGTAAACAAAGTCCTGTGCTTGAGGGCTTTGCTAATTATTGGTTAGCCTTCTCCCTCCAAAGAAGTAACCCCCCCAAACAAAATCAACACCTTAGCCATGCTTTACTATTCATTTAACTTGGCTAGCCAAGATTTCCCCGTGGTGAATGCCATGCTGATCTGAACTGATGTGACATTAAATCTTGACTGCCTGTGGTACGCAGTGTTTCTGCCAAAGCCTCTGGAGGTACTCACCTTCAGAGTCAAAAACCTCGACTGGAGCGCCAAAGTTTGTTACCGCTTTCAGGGCTGTGAGCCTGTCCTGAGTACTGGAGTCCAAATGCCCTGCTGGCTCTGTTTCTATAATCTGCTTCAAAAGAAAAAAAAGGCAATTATTTGAGCTTGCTAAACCATGACAGCGTTAACTAGAAAGTACTAAAATGGCTTGTGTTATAGGCAATTTATTCTACCTATTTACTTTGGAGTCCTAATTTTGATGCTTACAGAAAATGTCCTTCCAGAACACCCTTTAAAAATGCTATTTCCAAATCTTGGCAAAAAAAGTGTCCATAAATCCATACTTCTCTGTAATGTAATGATGTATCTTAGACAATTTGCATCATTCGTTTCATATGGCAAACCATTCTAAAGATAAAATAGTAAGAGCCTTGTTACTGCTTAAATTGTGAAGAGCTTTTGGTGATTATGACAATGCCTTATGTTTCCGAGACTCAAAGGCAAATGTTTCAGCCCACGCAGTACATATACTTGCATTCCTATAGTAGATCCGTAACCTAAGATGCTTCCCAGGTCTCCTCCAGGCTCCAACACTAGCCTGTCAATATTGCATGGGAGAAACAAAATCTTAAAAAACAGTGGAGTTTTATTTTGGGAATCGTAAGACATGGAGTTTCCATAACCTCAACACTGCTTTTTCAGGAACAGATCAACCCAGATATTAAGTAACCAAAAGTTAATGGTTCATTTATACTATGGTATTGTACTCCAAGCTCAATCAGTCTAAACATCTGACCTACCTACATACATGCAGGCTAAAAGTGTGTGGTGGAGAAAAACTGTACAATTGTGCAACTTGGCACTAGTATGCACTTACGGTTTGCCATTTCAGCTGGGCCCTCACAACTCGTTTTATTTCTTACACAACTTCCTTTCCCATTCTCAAGATTTCTCTCATTCTCGCCCCTTCGCTAAGCACACAACCTTGCTTGGCTCCTCTTCCCTTGAAAACACCACAGTTGTGTGACTACCACCTACACCTTCATCATCTCTACTTGCTCTCCCATCTCAATTTTTCTTTCCCCTCAGCTGAAGGGCTATGTCTCTCCCATCTTAAACAATGTCCCTTCAGCACAGCGCAGGTTCCCTCCACTCATTTAACTCACCGAAGGCAACCCCCCGCCCCTGCCCATTTTACTGAGCCTTCTCTGATCAAGTCTCCACATGACACTGGCCGGGCCCCTCTCACTGGGCTTCTGTGCAGCACCTGACACTGCCAAACCGCCTCTTTTCCTGCTTATCTTCCATGGCTTTCCTACCTTAACTACTGGTCTTCTCCAAGATTCTGCGCTTTGACCTTTCCCAGGCTACATGTTCTCCCTGGACAGTCCTGTCCACTCTAATGACTGAAACAAAACTCTACCTTTTCACCAACAACTTTCAGATCCACACCCACAGGCCAAATCCTGGAGGTCCAGGCCTGCATCTCCAGCAGTGGCCCAGATCACACTAGCCAAAGGTTTGCTCCTTTTCTTATCCACAAAAATATTCCTTGTAAGGAATAAAATATAATCACCTCCATTTCTTTTGCTGTGTCAAGTGTCCTAGTATGACCTTCATCTTCAGGTGATGTCTACAAGGATAAAGCAAAACAACTTTTAATGAAAATATATGCAAAGGCAAATATCAAGGAAAATAGAAAACTGTCAAGACTTTCATGGCAAGAGAAAAGGAGTAAGAATATGGACTATTAGAATATGATTTTTTAAACCAAATGAATGTAATTATTAGCATTTCAGAGTATTTTGTGAGTTGGCATACTTCTTACTAGTGATAATGAACTATTCCCATGCCAGATTAAAAAGCTATACGCATCTCTGACAAGGAAAAGACAGGGAGGAATGCTAGGGACTACTCTGCATTAAAAGAGCAATATTCTCAGAAAGCAAAGGATTACTGTAAAATATTCAAATGCTATAGAGAATGTGAAAGCCTCTCATAATCCTACTCTTTAGAGATAATGCACATATAAACAACAAACAAACGTGTCATGGACATCAACCAATGATGTGATCTTTCTTTGAAAGATTGTATATTGTGACTCACGTAATCAATTCCTGATTTCTTTTCCTCTTTTTTTTGAGATAGGGTCTTGCTATGTTTCCCTGACTAGAGTGCAATGGCATCATCACAGCTCACTGCAACCTCAAACTCATGGGCTTGAGCGATCCTCCTGCCTCAGCCTCCCAAGTGGTTGGGACTACAGGAGTGTGCCACCATGCTTGGCTAATTTTTCTATTTTTTGTAGAGATGGGGTCTTGGTCTTGCTCTTGCTCAGGCTGGTCTCGAACTCTGGCCTTAACTGATCTTCCTACCTCAACCTCTCAAAATGCTAGGATTATAGGCGCCAGCCACCATGCCCGGCCCCAATTCCCAATTTCTAAAAATGATAAGCAATGTATCCTTTTATGTAACTCTTCTTATAATCTAGGATAAATTCTAAGAAGAGTTTGATACTGCTGGATCAAAGGACAGAGACACCTTACATTCTGAAACATACTGCCATATTCATCAAATGAAAAATACTCAATTTTAGAGTATTAATTAATTCAGATTAACTGATGGGAAGGACACAGTAAAAATATTTTGAATTGATATAAAGTTTAATATTTTTTAGGCCATGTGAAGAGAGCATTTCATGTGCTAGAATTTTATAGCAGTTATCACTGAACTTGACCTAAGGATTGACCTTAGCTGTGCTGACAGGTCACCCAGCAACCATATGTGCAGTGTGAGCAGGGTACCAGGTACTAGAGTCACAGCCACCATTAAGAGTTCTGACCTCCAAGAGATAAAGGGTTCCTCTAACCATGGTGACAATTGTGGAGATCAAGTCTCCTCTGCAGCATTAGGAATGTTTTCTGGTTCTAATCCTTGAGTCAAGACTCTGAATCACTCCCGATTATGAACTATCTCCAACTGAACTAGAGACAGTTTATAAGCGTTAATAAAAGACGGCAACAGGGAAGCTTTTTACTTTGTAACTGAGGCTCCTCCCATGGTGCTATGACTGCATAATAAGGAAAAGGCCATTCCCTATCATTTTAGCCAACTTAGTTTCAAGCCAGTGAGCAAAACTTCCCTTTTTTGTTAGGGTACGTAGCACCTGCTGACTTCCTAATTATAAACCCCATTTTGGGAACCTACACTGCCAAGATCTGGAGATGATACCAACGCTCTGGCCCTTACAGATCCCTGTGACTGACTCACTCCTTTCCGTTCACTGTCCTCCACCCGTGGCCTCACCCCGGCTGGGCTGCCTTTCAGGGGAATGGAGTCCAGCTGTCATACTGGTTAATCCCATGGTTTCACAACACTGAATGACTAATACTTGGGAGCCAGTAATAAATTATACCCTGTTTCTTCAGCAGCATTCTTACCATGTCCAACTCTTGCAGGGTCCTAGAATGCCCTCCTTTTGTTAAAACATCCAGTAAACTATCTGCCATAACATATGGATAATCTTGGCATGTGGCTAAGAACTCATGGATGCTGAAAGAGAGAGAGGCAGGAAAGTCACTTCCATGTAAGTCATCTCCCTTGGCTTAATCCTCCCATCCAACCCAACTGTTTCCAGCAGATGCCCTTAGTTTACACACCAGGATGTAAAACTTTGTCTAGACACAAGACTGTATTTACATATTTACCAGTGATTACTTTATCAAGAGAGAATTAAACAATATCAAGAACATAGTGAAAATGAAATGCTCCTGAGGACCCCCCAAACAAAAATAAGATGTCAGTCGTGGGGTGTAGAACTCAGTCTTTGGAGCTTCTGCTCCTCCCCACTTCGCTTCCTCCCTAAGGTGATCTTACTCACCTCGGGACTTCCACGCACACTGAAAAACTCAAAGCTATACCTCCAGTTTGGACCACACTCTTTGGACAGCTCCATCTGGATGTCTAATAAGCATCTCGAGTTTAAAATATCGGAAACAGAAATGCTGGATCTTCCCTAAAAGTTTTCCAAACTCTCCCCCTTCTCAGTAAATATCAACTACAGCCTTGTAGGCCCAGTCTGAAAACCCTGGAGTCATCCTCACCTTCTCGGTCTCCCATACACAACTCCAGTCAGCAGAGGAATCCTCCAGGCTGACTACCGATCCCTCTCAACCCTTCACCGGCCACTCCCCAGTCCACTTCTCACCTCCCAACTTCTGTCCTTGTCACTCTGTATTCAGAGTGAACCTTTTAAAACTGTAAGCCAGACTGGGTCACTCCTCTGCTCACGTTCCACCCGTAGTTTCCCCTCACTTAGAATAAAACTTCAAGTTCATACAAAGATGTACTCCCACCTGTTACCTCTCTGATCACCTTCCCCTTCACTCGTTCTGCTCCTTACTGCTCTTCTGCTGTTTCTTGAATGTGTCAAGCAGGCTCCCACCTCAGGGCCTTTGCACAGCTATTTCACTGGCCAGAAATGCTCTTCTTTCAGGTGGCAGCACTGCCTGCTTCCTCACTTCCTCCAGTTTTTGCTCCACTTTCACTTTTGTAGCAAAGACTTCTCTGACGACCCTATTTTAAACTGCACCCCTCCCCCAACGCAGCACCACCACCTATCTACTTTCTTTTGCTGCTTTACTTTTCTCCAAAGCACTTGTCACCATCTCACAGGAGGGCATGGGTCTCTGTCAGCACTGTGTCCCTGTGGAACCCCCAGCATCTAGAATAATGCCTGGCACACAGTGGGCGTGCAATGCCTATTCGTGGAAGGCACAGATAAATAGTCCAGAAAGAATGCATTCAAGCTGGTAAAGTCTAAAGGATATAAATGCTTGATCTGAAAACACATTCAACCTCTGACTTAGGGACTCCTGCCTTCTAAAAACAACAACAAAACCACACACACTTATGTAAAAGTGAACAGTCCTCCTTTATCAGAAAACCACAGGACTGGTTAATCTAGAGGGTTAACTTCTTTTACATAATGAAAGTTAACAAGGTACCAGTCCCAAGAAGGAATAACCCAAGTTCAATGCTGCACTCTGAGCCAGAATCCTGGTTAAGTCAAGATGGCATCTCATGTTGATGGGATGCAAAGTGCCTGGCATCTTAAACAGGAACACAGACATTATCTTCCCACAGAAACATGTAATAAAGGATGGCAGAGTGTAACTGCAACAGTCTATCCGGTACGTGATGGGTCAAACAGGCTTGTAAGTGGATTGCCTTAGGTATTGAGCCATCATGTCCTACCTCATGCTGTGGGTTCCCAAACTGGTCAAGTGTGGAACACAACTAACTCACCGACACACAAAAATGTTACAGCAGAGCAGATGATACCATCAACATTTTGAAGTAACAAGATCTTGAACTTTGGTATCGGTTGAGGTACATAGTGTTTTAAAAAAACATAATTAAAATACTGCAGATGTCAGTATCAAGGAGACATGTTCTCTCATTATCCATTAAAGGATAATGATAACCACTGGCTTATTATTGTCAATTAAGAAATTTACTGAACATATTTTCTACCGTTTGGATAACTTTGTAAGTCTACCCACAAATCACATATGTACATTAATATTTTAGAACAATATGGTACACTTCGAATATTGATTAGTTGGTGACTCACCTGAAATCGCTTGGAAGATCAGAGTCTTCCCCATAGGTTGAATAGATTAAATCAGAATCATCCTTGCTGATATTTGCAAACGTGGAGTCATAATGTGGTGCATAGGAACTGTAGGGTCCATAATTCAAGTATAACACTGTTGAAAAAATTAAATATTACAATACCATTCT
The DNA here is from genome assembly GCA_004363605.1 of Indri indri. Classification (NCBI taxonomy): domain Eukaryota; kingdom Metazoa; phylum Chordata; class Mammalia; order Primates; family Indriidae; genus Indri; species Indri indri. The sequence continues at coordinate 37,631 of RJWJ010002469.1, forward strand.
TTACCTCGTATGTCAATCTGTTTTCTTGTTTTAAAGACGATATTCCCTTCTAACTTTACTTCACTGACTGGTATACAAATCTAAGACATTTTCTCCCTAACTTATAAAGTTGCAACTCAAGTGAATTCTTCCCCAAAAACGGGAGAAATAGAAAAAAAGGAACAAATTCATTTTGAATACTAACACCTGATTTTCCAGTTTGTTCTGAAATTAATAAAATAGCTAATTGATGATGCAAAAATATCACCAAGAGAGCTAGCGAATAAAGCAGTGAATGGTAATAATTACGCTTCCTTTCCTAACTCCCGGAAACAGAAGAGAAAAAACATGACTACTATGCAGGAGCCGCCTCACCTGGAGTTACTTTGTTTCTTTTATCCTCTTTGAAGCCCTGCAAAGTATTCACTCCAGACTGAAGTCTTCCAGTTGTCATTCCCAGCCTTACAGGGCAGTATCCTGGTTCTAAAACATAACACCGAGCACAGTGAAGGAGGCATAAGGGGTAATGATCCACAGGCCACTATATTACTTCACGTTACCTGCATGACTGTGAAGAGGTTGTAGTAATAGCCCTTACTACACCTTTCCCTCTCTCTCTCTCTTTTAGGACAGGGTCTCGCTCTGTTGCCCGGGCTAATGTGCAGTGGTGCCATCATAGCTCACTGTAACCTCAAACCCCTGGGCTCAAGGGATCCTCCTTGTTAGCCTCCTGAGTAGCTTGGACTACGGGTGTGCACCACTATGTTCAGCTAATTTTTATATTTTCTATAGAGATGGGGTCTCGCTATGTTGCTCAGGCTGGTCTCAAAATCCTAGCTTCCCAAAGTGCTGGATTACAAGAGTGAGCTAACTCACCCAGCCACTATATCTATTTTTAAGATACAAAAAAATCAGAGCTTAGAAAGGCAAAAAAGGTAGCCAGGACCAAAACCTGGACCTTTTCATTACACGCTCCTACTTCCTGGAATTCTTTATACCTATGTTACATTTCCCTTAAAAATAAGACTTCTACTGAAAAACCAATAAAATACTTAAAAGCTGGGACTTCTCATGTTAGGATGAAAGTAAACCAGTAGAAAAGTTAGTCAAAGACTGAGTATGGACAAATACCTGGATTAAAGACAACGTGAATTCATAATATTAATACATTAATGGTACATTAGTATCTGGGAGAGGCACACTTTTAGTGCAATGAAAAGCAGCCTTTACAAATGTGATCTCTGCAAACCAGGAATGGATCCCTGCAACGGAACTGGGAATATGTGATACAGGCGGAAATCATGAGGTGGACTGAAAAGGCTGCTACCAGGAGAAACATGGCCTCCAACAGTACCCGACAGGACGGCTGTCTTATATTCTGAAGAAGAGCCTTGGTTTCTGTAACACCATCACCCTGGAACAAAGGCTGCTGCCACGAGATCGGTGTGGTGTAAGAAACTTCAAATATCTAAATCAGATCTCTCCTTCTCAGGGATCAGTCTAGAGTTTGGTTTCCTCATGAGTGACGGTACTGGAGGATGAAGCTGAGAAGATGGAAGGGGCGGATTCTACCTTCAACCAGTGAAGCGGCCCGCTAGGGGAGCTGCTGTGGCATGAGGAGTCAGGTCAGCTTGGGCCACGTTTGATTATGTCCACGGGAGCTGGAAACCCGGGAAACCAGACCACGAGCACGGGCCAGACACCTGGCTTCGAAGAAAGGGCTAGATCTTGAGGTGTTACCTAAATCAGTTAATGTCATCTCCCGTTGCCAAGTTTTTACCACAGCTATACTAGAAAGAGCAATGTTCTCAATCTTGTGGCATTTTCTCTGACCTATGACCATATAAATTCTGCTATGAAAAATTCACATCAAAGTAGAAAATGAGTTTTGTTTTAAAAACCCAGCACTGGCTCTGTTCTTCTATTAGCGTTCCCCTCCTTTAGAGAACAGCGACAAGCTTGCCTTTCACTCTTCACGGGCAGTAGGCTCTTCCCTGCACCATGGTGCTCTCTCTGCTACTCCCCATTCCTTACTCACCTTTTGGGGATCAGCCTAAACATCACCTCCTTCAGGCAGCCTCCCCTGACCCCCGAACACTAGGCAGGTACCTTCTGTTACACACAATCACAGGTATTCTCTTCTTTTGTAGTACTTATTCATGACAGACACATCTTTGCATGATTATTATTTTTTGTTTGTGCCCTCGTCCCCCTTCCCCACAGAACTGAAGGGGAAGGGACTTATCTCTCCGGTTTCGTTCCCTACTGTATACCCAGCTCTACTGACGGCTCCTAAGACAGAGCCTGCCCACAGCAAACAATATCGACGACTATTTCCTTAAGCGTAGGAATTTTGTCATTATTCATTTTTGTATTCTCAATTACCTTTCATGACAGTATGAAAATGGATATTTATTAAATAATGTTTTCACATTTGCTTATGATATGATTTTCCCCTCAGAATGACAAAAAGTTCTTATTTTTATGTCAAATTTCAAAATATTCCCTATATTGTATCTCCATTAAGACATCATCTGAGAAAAGAAAACTATGACTGAGGTTCTAAAACACTGATTGCCAACCTTTATAAACTTTCTACTGACCACAGTGAAAAACAATGTCATTAAGTATAAATACTTCATTTTATTAAGGTACTATGTGGCATATACATTAATTCTTTTCACTGAAAGGAAAACAGCAGTTAAATTTTTGTTATGTCATAATCTGAGAGTGTGAGATACCTCTAGAAATAACCAAGTACATATACCACAGTTCTTTTAAAACCAGGGATAGAAATTACTGCCTAAATTTTGTGGCTTTGTTGATGGTGGGTATAAAATATTTCAGGGACTTCGTATTTTAAGGAAAATTTGATCTATAGTCCCTACTTTAGGATGCAGTGAAAGTTAGCCTGGCTGTTACCATGAAATATACGCTCTCTAGTCAAATTCTTTGTGGATAATGACATGGCTGGATTTATCAATATTTAGGATTCCTGGTTTAAAATGTTAACCCAGGTTACTACTGCTCTTTGACAAATAGCATCAATTTCATGCACAGTCTTACTGTGATCCTACCTCCTACAATGGGATCCACAGGATGGAGAAGGCCCAATGTTGTTGTTCCATCTGGTTTTCTTCTTTCAAATTCGCACTGCAATGACCACGAGTATTCAAATGGAATAAACTGCTTTACACATAGAGATTGAGTACCCATTATCTGAAATGCTTGAGATCAGAAATGCACTGGATTTCAGACTTTTTCCCAATTTGGGAATATTTGCATATACACGAGGTATCTTGGGGATGGGACACAAAATTCATTTATATTTCGTATACACCTTATAGACATAGCCTGAAGATAATTTTATAAGTATTTTTAATAATTCTGTATACCCATCATGAAATCAGGTGTAGAATTTTCCACTTGTGGTGTCATGTTGGTGTTCAAAAAGTTTCAGATTTTGGAGCACTTTGGATTTTGGATGAGGGATGCTCAACCTGTACCATATACATATATGTAGCTTACTGGGAAGTCTTACTTTAATCAAACTAATATTATAGGTGGCTATCATTATTAAACTCAAATACTGACTTTCTCATCTGTCTTCATATATAGGTGTTGAGGGACTAAGGAAATGGAGGTTAAGGAAATCTCACAACTTTAAAGAGCTATGTGGGCTACCAAATTCTCCCAACTCTATCAAAAAAGGAGGATCAGGGAAGGGGAGTGACTTGTCCAAAGTCATATATGAATCCACTTGGTTTTAAAATCAACGTGCTGAACTATATGATTTCAAAAGACCAGAATATGTTTTCTTGTAAGCTTAAAGTATGTAGTTCACTTTCTAATTTTAGAACACATTAACTTCATTTTTTAAAAAAAATCCAGTAACAGAGGGTAAGCTTAATCATGTACTTTACAAACAAATATAGATGTTCCTCAACTTACAATGGGGTTATGTCCAAATAAACCCACAGTAAGTTGAAAATATCATGAGTTGGAAATGCATGTAATATTTGAGAAACCCCTTGTAAAGTCGAAAAATCCTAAGTAGAAGACTATCTGTCCATTATTAATTTTTCTACTGTTGAGTGTTATAGTGATGAAGAGCTCTATGTCAGATATAGATTAAAAACACACAAGCAATTGAAAACTTCAAGTTTCAGATGACTCGTATCAGTAGACGGAGGGGAAAAAAAGGAAGAGCTCAATCACCTGACTATTAACAAGCCGCCGGGTCAGTTTTCCTCCAGATTCCTTAACGATGCGGTCGATCTGCTCCTGCTCTCTTTCCAAATTATTGCTTTTAAACTTATCTTCAAGCATATCTTTGTCTTTCCTGAAAACACATATTAATACTAAGTAAAAAAAAAAAAAAAGATACGTAACATGAAAATATTAAAACGAATTCTAAACATGAATACAAGTGAAGTGGAGACATTTTACTGTTGCCTATTTTAATGACCTGGTAAAGGACCCTAATAACACACAACCAGTAAGGCGCACTTAATATGCTATTTCTCTCCCTTTTTTGTCCAGTGTTACTTGTCTTAAATGTTTTTCTGGGCACATTCACAAAAGTGAATTCTACCTCAGACGTTATTTTGAAGGGGAAGAAGCATATAATTTGTTTTTTTAAAGTTCGTTTTTTTTTTTTTTCAATTTAGGGGCCATGCTAATCTTCTCTGTATCGTTCCAATTTTAGCATACGTGCTGCCGAAGCGAGCACAAAAGTTCAATTTTTAAAAACTTAAGATAAATAGACATTTAAAATGTGTAAATCTTAGGAAGAGGACAAAGAAATTTGTCACAAGTTTACTTTCTTTGCATTATGACAGCAGAAATCCTTAACTGTTAACTACAGCCCTCCCCTCAGTTGCCAGTGAGGTGCTGGGCAGTCGGGGCCGGCTGTCAGTGGTGTGAGTGGACGGACATGGCTGCGGCTGGCCCTGCTGGTTGCCGCCTGGGAGGAACAGTGGTTCGTCATTGCTCCAACCAGCTGATGTCTAGTGGAAAACATGCATGCATCTCAGTGACAGCCCATCTATTTAGGAGGCAGCTTTAACTGCATTCCTGTGAACTCTTTGCTCCTTTATGGAATGAGGTAATGAATATACATTTTTTTCTTAAACAAATAGTTCTGTTTAAATAAACTCACTGGCAAGATGAACCCCTAAGGATAATTTATTGGTTTTAAAACTACTTCAAGAATACACATTCAGAACTGTGTTTGGACAATTCCACACAGTGCTTTGTATGAGAAGAGGGGTATCACGTCATCCAAATGGACTTTTCATGCCGAAAACCTACCACCACTGACATACTAGGACATGGTCTTCCCAAGTCAGGCCCCGAATCAGTATTTTCCCCCCTTACTAGCTTGAAAAAGACAGCTTAACCTAATATTTCAGAGATTCCTTACTTTTTATTCTCCTTATTGGGACTTTTGAAGGCTTGTGCTTCGGCATCTCCAGAGTCTTCCTTCTCTCTCGGCCAGCAGCCGCTGTCCTCCCCACTCTGCGAGGTGTCTGATCTATCTTTCTGCTTTCGGGTTTTTTGCAAGTCTGCCATGAAGTCTATGCTCTGCTTCAGGCTCTGAATTCTTTCCTAAAAATATTCAAAAATATTCTTATTGTTTACCTGTCATTAACTTTTAAAGTAATGCATTTTTTTTCCATAAGAGTTCGCACTTATCCTATCATTAACCAGGGAAGAAAAACAATTACATGTAATTATACAAAGAGAGTATTATATTTAGGAAGCAAGACAATAATGTCCATTCCTTCAATTTTTACAATTTAATTTCCAATGTAAGAGAAAGCTTTACAACTTTATTGCACCATCAGAAAGTTAACAGAAGAGAAAGTGTGAATTAAGACTAAGTATTCTTTGTAGTACCGGAAAACTAACATTTAGTTTAATAGTGTGTTAACATTTTATATTTTAAAGACTGGCTAATCTTGTGAAACTTAAGAACTATGTGGTGTATTAAAACCTAAAGCATAGTTAATCATGATATTTCTAGAAATAAAAAAAATAAAACCTAAAGCATGTGAGCATGTGAAATACCACTATATTCTAGTATCCCACAGTGATCACTGATGACTGCGGCATTTTGCTGTGTGTGAAAACAACATGCCATGGGAATAAAAGGTTGGTAGCCTATTTCCTTTCTCAGAGTGCATAATGTTCTTACTAACCAAAGAAGTCTTGTTTCTATTTTGTAAAACGTGTGCTTAATTTTCCACTGCAATGATATGCTGTAAAATTTTCATTGTGCTTAAGGGCTTGAGGTTTCTGGGTAAATTGTAAAGAGACAAATTTGTTCCTACTGACTTACTCTGCCTTTTAACTCTGAGAGTTGTCACTGGATAAAATATGGAGTCCAGCCTCCTTAGGGCTGCATAGGAACAGCAGGGAAGACTTTTGAGGAACAACAGAAACTAAGAACTGGAAAGGAACAAGAACAATGCATCCCAGAAACATCAAATGACTCACCTAAGGTCACAAAACCAGTGACTAAGACCAGTCCTCTTGTTACCTCACGACAGGCCTTTTCTCACTACACTATGACGTATCAGTGGTGCAAATGGTGAGATCCTCAAGAACAAATTCTGATATTTTTGCTAGACTTTTAAAGTAAACTTAAAACTATTAAAGTAATATATTTTATTTTTATTTATTAATTTTAATTTTTTTTTTTTTGAGATGGGGTCTTACTATGTTGCTCAGGTTGGTCTTGAAATTCTGGGCTCAAGCAATCCTCCCACCTCAGCCTCCCAAGTAGCTGGTATTACAGGCTGTGCACCACTGAGCCTAGCTAAAGTAATACATTTTATTGTAGATAAATAAAGATATGGGTAGAGGAGAAACTAAAAACCTTAATGTATCATCCAGAGAGGAAAAGTACTGACAGGTTTATCATTCCAGTACTTTTCTCAGCATTATATATATTAGCAAACTGGAATTACATTGAATATTTGCTAAAAAGCATTTTCTTCAGTTAATAAATTATAAGCATTTCCTGTCCATATCAATAAATATTTTAAAAAAATGTTTTTAGTAATTGCAATGTAATCAATCCTGTGCATATACCCTGATTTAATTAACAACCTATGATGGAGCATTTAGATTTCCAAGTTCCTACTATTACAAATAAAAGTCCCACAAACATTACTGTAAATAAATCTCTCTAGGAATCTCTCTCTCTGGGATACATTCCTAGAAAAGGAAATACTAGGTCAAAGAGAATGAGTATTTTTAAGCCTTTTGATACTTACTGCCAAACTGCTTTCCTGAAAAGTTACATCAATTTATATTAGTATTTGACAGTTTCTCTGAATCCTTGACAAACTGAATTATATCATTTAAAAAGAAAAGCCAGCTAGGCATGGTGGCTTATGCCTATAATCCCAGAGCCTTGGGAGGCTGAGGAAGAAGCAGGATCACTTGAGGCCAGGAGTTCAAGACCAGCCTGGGCAACATAGCAAGACCTGTGTCTCTACAAAAAATAAAATTAAAAAATTAGCTGGGCATGGTGGTGAACACCTGTAGTCCCAGCTACCTGGGAGGCAAAGGCAGGAGGATCGATTGAGCCCAGGAGTTTGAGACAGCAGTGAGCTACAATGACACCACTGCACTCCAGCCTGGGTGACAGAGCAAGACACTGTCTTTCAAAAAAAAAAAAAAAAAAAAAAAAGCCAATTTGATTTTTAAAAACCCCATGTCTTACTTTGCTACCTAATCTAAAAATATCAGGGAGTTTGATTATTTCTGTAACTGCTAATTGGTGTTCCCCTGTGCATGGCCCTTAGGTCATGTCTTACTCATCTCTGTATCCCTAGGACCCAAAATAAGGGCTGCACATAGTAGGTACTCAGTAAATGTTGGCTGAACAAATAGGCTTAGACCACAGAGTTCTCAGTAACCTTTTTATTTTCACTGTAAAATTTTACAAAGTAGAACCTACATCGAGAATACTTTGGAATTTTTTTAACCTACCATGTACAAAATTAAAATATTTCAATTAGAGGAATTTCCTAAATTTAGAAACAAGTCACAGGAAAGAATTAAGTTTAATTTTACTTTGAAAGCAATGCTGTCTTCTTTTTTGGTAATTAAAATGTCTCCTAATCAGCATATTGTTTATTGATCCCCAATTTTATAATATTAAATGATTAAAAGAGCTGACTCTTTGCTATTAATATAGCTAACATTTATTGAGTGCTTACCCATGTACCAGGCATAACTCTATGAGGTAAGTACTATTATTATCCTCATTTTATGGTACAGGAAAAAGGCTGAGAAAGGTTACATGACCTAAGATCACATAGCTTCTAAAAGGGTAGAGCCAGAATTTGGACCCTGATTGGTCTGATTCCAAAGCCACTACACTATAAATTGTACTGTTTGTACTATTTGTTTGTATTATAATGCAGCATTCTACTCAAGTGTTTATTCAGGCAACGAAAAGAGTTATCCTTCATCTGATTATTCTTTACAAAAATAACATGTCTACCAATAGTCACTCTTTGGGTGTAACTGAAAAAAGGATGAATGATTGATTACTCCACAATCTTTTTAATGAACATTCAAAAACATTTATCTCTGAAAAGACACCATTCACAGGCGCGTGTGCTGGGCTCTCTTGGGAGCACTAACTACTATTAGAAAAGTTAACTCAGAGAGTCTAAATTTAAACGTTTAAAAATCACTGTAGTAATGATCCCTCCCACCTAGGGTGGAGAGAACAGTCAATAGGAAGCTACAACACAGGATGGGCAGGGCTCCTCAACAGTGAGAGATCTGAAAACAATGGAGAGAGGGAGAGAGGAAGGGAGAGAGAGGAAGGGAGAGAAGGAAGTGGGGGAGGAAGGGAGAGAAGGAAGGGGGGAGGAAAGGAGGGAGGAGGGCAGAAGGAGAGGGGAAAGTGGAGAAAGGTTTATTTTCTGTGCTTCCAATCATTCCATTCTCAGTAAAATTCAAGAGCTACTGGAATCCTTTGCATGTTGAATTAACTATATTACTTAAGGAAGAGAAGATACCAGTAAATCAAAGTTGATTAACAAAAATTAGACTCCCCTCCCCTCAATTCAATGTACACATTTTGGGGTGACCAGAGACTATATCTGCTGAATGCACTTTTACTCTAAATAGAACAAGGATTTCCAGGTTTTTAAACCTGGAATATGGCTTGGTTCTAGATTCAGAGAGTCTTCCTACAAAGAATGGGATAAACATTTTACATTCCTCTTTCCTGTAAATTTTGCCTAAGATGTGTAACTGGCTTACAGTATCCTAAGTCTTTAGGAAAGGGTAGGAACTGATGTTGTCCAAATACTAGAGTACAAAAATAATCATCAATCCAAATGTTTTTCTTTCCTTAGTTAAGTGAATCCAAGAATCTCTCAGAGCCAAGCACATGGCCACTCAGATATCTGCACACCAAGGCATTTCTTTAAATGTAAAACTGTAATACAGATTATCCTCATAAAAATCAGAAAATCATATACAACAACACATGACTCATTTCTATCACCCTTTAACTTCTCTGAGTCTGAGCTCCAGCTCTCAATTCTGATTCCTTTCTCCTTCTACTTGTATATTACACCCACTCATTTCTTCCTTGTAAAATCCTTCTCCCATCCTGCTGTTCTTTTTTTTTTTTTTGAGACAGAGTCTCACTCTCTTGCCTGGGGCGAGTGCCCTGGCGTCAGCCTAGCTCACAGCAACCTCAAACTCCTGGGCTCAAGCGATCCTACTGTCTCAGCCTCCCGAGTAGCTGGGACTACAGGCATGCGCCACCATGCCCGGCTGATTTTTTCTATATATATTTTTAGCTGTCCAATTAATTTCTTTCTATTTTTGGTAGAGACGGGGTCTCACTCTTGCTCAGGCTGGTCTCGAACTCCTGAGCTCAGAACTATCCGCCTGCTTCGGCCTCCCAGAGTGCTGGGATTACAGGCGTGAGCCACCACGCCCGGCCCCTGCTGTTCTTTTTCTTAGTATCCTTCCTACTCCAGCTCTTACCTAGAATCAGAACATTAATGCTAGAAATCATCTGGAAGATCACGAATCGAACCTTTCTTTCCAGATGAGAACAGAGTCCCAGGGTAGTTAATGTCATGCCTCAGGTCCATGGGTTAGTGGAAGAGAGCTAAAACTGGAACTCCGTCTTCTGCCTGCCTGCCATGGTATGGTGCCAGGATCACCCTCAATTAGTTTCCCTGCAGTAAGTAGTCTCTTACCAGTAGGTTCATCCTACTCAGAGCTGTGAGAGAAACCTCAAAAGATGTGACTTATCCTGTGAGTTCTTTTCTCCCAGCAGATGCACAGTGACCACCTCAGGTTATCCTTTAAGGTTCTTCACCAACTGTCACTCTGGGAAGACAATGTTTTGCCACTATATACCTAGAGGGTATATATAGCCTATGCTTGCCTCATTTTGGAAGAGGAAAAAAGAAAAAAAAAAAATAGAGGGTGTAGCCCACTATACATCTGGGCTTTATGGTATAGTCTACTGCTCCTAGGCTACAAGCATGAATAGCATGTTACTATACTGAATACTGTAACACAATGGCAAGGAACTGTGTATGTAAACATAGCAAAAGTACAATAAAAATAAGGCAGTGGTATATACCTATATATAATTTGTCCACTGACTAAAACATTTTATGTAGTACATGACGGCATTTTCTTTCTACTGGAAGTTCTGTGCTTCACCCAGAAGCACAGGACTGACCAGAACATTAGAGTCAATCACTGCAAAAGAAAACAGAGAGCTTTCCTTCCTGTTAAAAGGTCTCTCATTTCATCCAGTCTTATTCTGGAATTCAGGCTGATATTTCTTTCACAGCAAAATTATGTTGCCTATAGCAAAATTAAGTCTACCTGGAAAATATCAATTCAAAAGCCTCTGAAGAAGTAAGTACAAGAGATTGCTAGTATTTATTTATAACAATCCCAAATAAGACTACTTCTGCCTTAATTTTCTTCTCTTCATTGAAATTTTTTTCATTTAGTATTTCTCCTACTTTAATATGATCTGCCAATAAAATAAAATCAATACAGACCTTTATCACTAAGACCAGCAAACATATATAGATTTTATTACTTATGATGAGCAGGTTCCTTTACCTGGCTAAGAATTTTCATCCCTGAGTGCAATAGCTTCTTTGCGGCTTTATAATAAATAGTCTCTGGTTTGTTGTAAATCATTGCATTAGTACACATTAGTTTGAAGTTATCCTGCAGGGAGAATATTAAAGAGGAAAATGCGTTACAACAAAACAAATTCGCCAGCCCTCAGTTTGAAACCATATAGATCAGGGCCACTAAAAAACTTAAAAAAAAAAAACAAAAAAACTAAAAACCTAAAAAGCAGCAACATCCTTTTCTTTCACTGTTTACCAAACAATACTAATAGCAATTTACTAAGTTTTAAGACTCACCAACAAAATACTGCTAAATTTATTTAAATATGCTACAACATTCTTTTCCAAATTCTTAAACATTTTATAGTACCTCTGAGTAACTTTAGATCCCAGAATAAAATTTTTAAGTGGGTTTCTTCAGTATAATCTTACTTCACACAAAAAGAATTTAAAGACAATATTTCTATCTCATTTAATAATCTCTGCTGAGTAGTTAATGTAATTAAAAAATATTACTCTTAGTTTTAAAACAAGCATCTTAAGTTTCCATTTAGGAATTAAATATTTTATTTCAAATCTTAACTGGAAACTGGGAACAGTGCTAAATTACCACAATATTTCCTGCCAAATTCAAATTAACTGAGCAAAAATGTTAAAACATTTACACTATTTTTCTTTTAAGTGTTTGGATACTATCATGAACTAAACATAATTTGCAGAATGTTGCAAAATCATGCCAATGAAAAATAAACCATACAACCTCAAGGAGTTAAAACATGTAACCAGAGTAGCCAAATTATCAAAACTGTATTTTTGGCTTAAATTTCAAAGTATGCACATATGCTAGAGAACTTGATCCCACTGCATTTTTTCATGGTTAAATAATTTTTACATCTATAAATGTGAGAGCGATTATGCCAGGGCCTTACTAAAATGGTAAGAATCCAATGAAAAAGAACCCACCCCCCACAAATTCCTTCAAAACCAAAACCATTCAAATTCCACTATTTAATAGTTAGTGATGACAGCTTAGAACACTTAAATCAAACAAAAACAGGTAGACTGAGTTCTATATTAAAGTATATGAGAAGACTGATTCAAGGGTCATGACAAATTTGGTATTAAATCGGATGAAGTATATGTGATCTTCAGTTTGGGCTAAGTCTCTAATCAGTTAGGATTTTGCTAGGTCTTGGATCTCTAAGAATCTGAGGAAAGCTATGGAGACACGCCTCAAGGGTATATAGACACAGAGATGAACAAAGACATCTTCATGTAATTTTAGCAGGTTCCTGGTCCACCTAAAGCCTCATCCATGACTATCGAAAAGACCCCAGATTAAGGGCCTTTGCTATAGATATTCTGAAAAGTTTCCATTCTACTAAGAATTATTAAATATATATTTGGGGGCAGGAAAGGCAAGTGAGCAGAGACACTAGACGACTATGTACTCTCATACTAAATGACCATTTAGTCTATAACTGGCAAGAGAGTATTGGATTGTTCTAATGATCTCAAGTCTGATCTATTAAGGCAATTTGCAGATTACTTAAAATTTAGTTATTTATTTTTTAGAGACAGAGTCTCGCTCTGTTGCCCAGGCTGTAGTGCAGTGGGGTGATCAGAGTGCACTGTAATCTTGAACTTCTGGGCTCAAGTGATCCTCCCACCCTGACCTCCCAAAGTGCTGGGATTACAGGTGTGAGCCACCACGTCTGGCCCAACACTTTTGAGATATATATACATATGCACGCACACACACACACACGCATATATATATACACGTGTGCTTTTTTTGTTAACAGCCTAATGAGCTGAATAAGTTAGTAATTATTACTTCAGACTGTTGAGCCTTCCCTAGAAAAAAGTATAATAATGTAGAAAACTTCAGAGTTAAAATACCACTTCACTTCAATTCTGATAAACCTGAACCTGCTTAAAAACACTCAGGGGACACACTTCTACTCTTTCCTCTTACCATAAGAGAAAGATCAGAAGAAAATCTTTCACAAAAAGAAAAAAACCCAAATAACTGAGAAAATTCTTTTCTATTAAGCAACAGTGAGGTCAGAAATATGCTGAAATAAACAGTTTTAGCCTAATTTTCACCAGATGAAAAGTTGAGAAAAGTTTCCATTTCTCTAAGAAAGAATGTAATTCAGAGTAAGTGGAATATTATCGATACACTCAAATTAATAGTAAAGAGAATTAAATACTGGTGTTTTTCATAAATCTCAGCTGATCAATATGTGGATAAAAAAAGAAATCAAGTAAAGACAGGCTGGCTGCAGTGGCTCACACCTGTAATCCTAGCACTTTGGGAGGCTAAGGCGGGAGGATTACTGGAGGCCCAGGAGTTCACAACCAGCCTGAGCAACAAAGCGAGATGCACCAAAGTGAGATCTCATCTCTACAAAAAACACCGGGCATGGTGGCACACGTCTATAGTCCCAGGTACTCGGGAGTCTGAGGCAGGGGAATCACCTGAGCCCAGGAGTCTGGGGATGCAGTAGTGAGCTATGATGATGCCACTGCACTCTAGCCCAGGTAACAGAGTGGGACCCTATCTCCAAAAAAAAAAAAAAAAAAAAGAAAGATAACGTTTACTGTTTAATTTTCCAGGTGAACACTACTATATTTATGTGAGAAAAACAGGTAAAATTGGTATTTTCTAAATCAATTAAGTTTGTGGTGGTTTAGTATACAGCAAATGTTAAACACATATGGTTCCTTTTCTTTGAAAGATTAAAATGAAAAGTGTACCCCTGAAATCAACATATACCAAGACTATTTAAAGATGGAAAGAAACCTCAACTATAACATTAGCCATACACATTGTCCTCGGGGCTTTTAGGTTCTTTTTTTTTTTTTTTTTTTTTTGAGACAGAGTCTCACTCTCTTGCCTGGGGCGAGTGCCGTGGCATCAGCCTAGCTCACAGCAACCTCAAACTCCTGGGCTCAAGCAATCCTACTGTCTCAGCCTCCCGAGTAGCTGGGACTACAGGCATGTGCCACCATGCCCGGCTAATCTTTTCTATATATATTTTTAGCTGTCCAATTAATTTCTTTCTATTTTTGGTAGAGACGGGGTCTCGCTCTTGCTCAGGCTGGGCTTTTAGGTTCTTTACGTTTTTTATTCTCTTCTTAAAGTTGAAGAAAATATGCCTAACCAATATAGCCAAAGTGAATTCAGGGAACAATTAATTTTCATCAAACTAGAAAATGTAATTAAATTTCTTTTTAGTTTTTTGGAGAAGCTGATTTATTGTTTTATAAGATATGCCTACCTTACATGTCTACAGAAAAAACTAATTCAACTTCCATTAAAATTTTACTTGTATTGAATTAAAAAATAACATCTTCTCGTTTTTAAATTTAGGGAAAACATACTGTAGAACACACACCAAACTAAAAATTTCACTGAAGACAAAAAAAGTAAAAGATAGCAGATGGCTTATTTCATCTGATTTTCCATCACCGAGCTCATAAAGTTTTCTAAAGCACAACAGTACAAAGATTTTGGATTTTGAAATAAACTTAACTCTTTGCAAAATAAAAAGTCAATCAGAAAGATTCTGAATACCAGGCATGCATATTTCTACCACCAGGATTTTGTGTATATAGCATCCTAGGGTTTGACCCTCAATTTAACAGATGTTACTTTGCATTATAGTTCAGTCTACTTCTCCAATCAAAACATAAATAATTATAATTACCTTTAGTTCTTCTATGGACTGGTAGTCATTGTTCTTGATCTTTTCTTTCATGGTACTAAAATCCATTGGGTGTTTAATGATCATGGAGTAGCCGGGAGCAATAAAATCAGTCACAGGAAATGAAAAGAAAGCACTCGGGTCTTTTCTGTAAAGATTTGCAAAAGGCAATGTTGTATTTTATTTCTACTACAAACAAATCTACTGGTCTAGGTCTAGCTAGGAGTAAAAGAAGACTTCATCTGAAGTCTTTCTACATTCCTTCAGATGTAGAAAGAATTTGTAGTATGCTGACATGTTTTTAACTGAAAAAATCAAGAAATGATTTTAAAGACTAGTAACTATTTAATAACAAGGATGTTTTACACATGTTAGTTGTACCCTTAACACAACTAAGATCTTTCTTTTAAAATATGCAGCCTAATTAATTAATGCGGCCTAACAGTACATCCTACAGAGAGAAAAATGAAGCAAACAATGCAGACTAACTGACCAATATTTTGGCCTTTGGGAGATTAGTACTGCATATTTTTTTATCAACCATAGGGGAAAAGACAGAAATAGTAATCATGAATGCAAGTGTACAATCATCCATATTAATCATCCATATTATTTCTAACTAATAGGTTAGCACTCCTGGTCTATGTATGCATATTTTCTCAATCAATGGATACAAGTTCTTTCATGTGTACGCTCAAAAAACTGACATTAAGGCAAGGTGTGGTGGCTCACTCCTGTAATCCTAGCACTCTGGGAGGCCGAGGTGGGAGGATCGCTCCAAGTCAGGAGTTCGAGACCAGCCTGAGCAAGAGCAAGACCCTGTCTCTACTAAAAATAGAAAGAAATTAGCCAGACAACTAAAAATATATATAAAAAAAAAATTAGCTGGGCATGGTGGCGCATGCCTGTAGTCCCAGCTACTTGGGAGGCTGAGGCAGAAGGATTGCTTGAGCCCTGGAGTTTGAGGTTGCTGTGAGCTAGGCTGACGCCACGGCACTCTAGCGTGGGAAACAGTGAGACTCTGTCTCAAAAAAAAAAAAAATCTGACTTTAAAAAAGGTCCTTGTGGCTAGGCATGGTGGCTCATGCCTGTGGTCCCAGCACTCTAGGAAGCTGAGGCAGGAGGATTGTTTAAGGCAGCCTGGGCAACACAGTGAAACCTTGTCTCTACTAAAAAATGAAAAAAAAATTAGCCGGGTATAGTGGTGAGTGCCTGTAGTCCCAGCTACTCAGGAGGCTGAGGCAGGAGGATTGCTTAAACCCCGGGGTTCGAGGCTGTAGTGAGCTGTGATTGCGCCACTGTACTCCAGCCTGGGTAACAGAATGAGACCTCATCTCAAACAAACAAAAAAAAAGGTCCTCTCGATACCTCCAAATTTGAAAACCAGTGCTTTCTGTCATAGGTTCTCAACTCTGGCTGCATGTTAGAATCATCAGAGGAGCTTTAAAAAAATTCCAATGGGGAGCAGGGGTAGGAAGGCTCACCCCAGATCCATTAAATCAGAATCTCTTGAGGAAGGAGGGTGAGGCTGAGGCACTGCTATTTAGAGGGTTGAGTACTGGTATTGGTATTTGTATTAACAGTATTTGGCACTGGTATTTTCAGTACTGCCAAGGTTGAAAATAAAATCGGTGCTCTATACGATTAAGTCCTTACATTAACTTTTTCCCCTCTCTGGAAACCTGGCATGCCAAAGTTTTCTTACTCCAAATAATAACAATAATAAAAATGGTTTTTTAAAAGTAACAGCAACAACTTTTAAATTGTATTTACCATGTTGCCAGGTCCAGTGGTAGGCACTTGATGTATTTCATATCTAATCCTCACAAAAGCCATCAAAATGGTAGTATCCTTACTTAGAGATGAGGATACTGAGGCTCAGAGAGGTTGAAAGCATTTGTTCTGGGGCATAAATCTAATAAAAGACAGCTGGGCTGGTCTGAAGGCAGTGAGTTATCTCACTTGATTGCTCAGTTACACACTGAACTCCTTGTTCTACTGCTCTCCCCCTTCTCACTACTGTGCTTGACTAGTCTTAAAAAAGAAAAAAAGAGCTGGAATTTGAATTCAGGTCTATGTGAAACTGCCTTTTTTTCATACCAGGATGCCTAAGTGGAGAGACTTTTTATGACAATAAGCAGACACATCCAGTAGGAAATTTATGCATCGAAATGGGTGCTGTCCATAGCTGTTACTATGAGTAACAACGGGATTATCTCTGGATGAGCCCTTACAACTACCTTTCAGAGCAAATTATCTACACTCCCTAAAATTAGTCACTTTAATATGGAGCCATGCCTAGTTTTGACCAAAAATATTATTGCCAGATTTGATCAATCTGGTACTATTTATCCAGACTTACCTCTGAGTCTTAAAGAGGAAGAATCATCCAATCACTAAAGCTAATCAAAAGAATGTGGCTCTGGGTTCTAATTCTTAAAATGTTCTCAGCAATTGACACATAATAATTGTACATACTTACGGGGTACAATGCAATGTTTTGATACATAATACATTGAGTAATGATCAAATCAGAGTAATGAGCACATCCGTCACCTCAAACAGTTGTCATTTCTTCATGGTGAGAACATTCAAAATCCTCTCTTCTAGCTATTTTGATGTATATTTAGTGACTATAGTCACCCCACTGGGCAACAGAAGGCCAGAATTTATTCCTCCTAACTGTAACTGTACCATTGACCAACCTCTCCCCAGCCCCTCCCCTTCTCTCTACTCTCCTCAGCCTCTGGTAACCATATTCTACTCTCCACTTCCATGAGATCAACTTTTTTAGATTCCACATCTGATTGGGATTATGCAGCATTTGTTCTTCCGTGCTTGGCTTATTTCACTTAACATAATGTCCTCCAGGTTCATCCTTGTTGCAAATGACAGGATTTTGTTCTTTCCGTTGTGTGTATATACACCCCATTAAAAAAAAATCCGTTCATCTGCTGATGAACAGTTAGTTTGACTCCAAATCTTGGTGATTGTGAATAGTGCTGTAATTAACATGGGAGTGCAGGTAACTCTTCAATAAACCGATTTCCTTTCCTTTGGATGTATACTCAGTGGTTGAATTGTTAGATCATATGGTAGTTTCATTTTTAATTTTTTGAGGACCTTCCATCTATTGTCCATAATGGCTGTACTAATTTACATTCCCACTAACAGTGTATGAGTTCTCCTTTCTCCACATCCTTGCCAGCATTTGTTATTTTTTGTCTTTTTTTTTTTTTTTTTTTTCCTGAGACAGAGTCTCGCTTTGTTGCCCTGGCTAGAGTGAGTGCCGTGGCGTCAGCCTAGCTCACAGCAACCTTAAACTTCTGGGCTCAAGCAATCCTTCTGCCTCAGCCTCCTGAGTAGCTGGGAATACAGGCATGCGCCACCATACCCGGCTAATTTTTTCTATATATATATATTTTTAGTTGTCCAGATCATTTCTTTCTATTTTTTGGTAGAGATGGGGTCTCGCTCTTGCTCAGGCTGGTCTCAAACTCCTGACCTTGAGCGATCCAGCCGCCTCAGCCTCCCAGAGTGCTAGGATTACAGGCGTGAGGCACCGTGCCTGGCCTATTCTTTGCCTTTTTGATAATAGTCATTTTAACCGGGGTGAGGTGTTATCTCGCTGTGATTCTGATTTGCATTTCCCTTATGACTGGTGATGTTGAGCATTTTTCAGATACCTGTTGGATGTTTGAATGTCTTCTTTTGAGAATTAAGGACGCCTAAGTGGAGAGACTAGCGGTGACATAATTAACCTACACTCTGGTCGAATGTTACAAGAAATAAAACTAAAAGGTAGCCAAAACACTTTATAGTTATACCTTCTAATAGGAATGGAACACCCAATACCTGCTCACTCCTTTGGGACAAGTAATGAGGTAATGAATTACTTATTCCAGTGTAAAGACTAGAAATGTAATTTTCTCAACTACTCTGTAACACCAAAAAGAAGAGAGGCTAATCACTTCTGATCTTAACTGCAAAGCTAAGTAAGTGTTGAATACAGATCGCACTAGAGGCTTTACCTTAAAAATTATTTATAATGTGTTCTGGGTTGACATATAAGTACAACACAGTGAAAAGTCCACTGTTAGAATGTATACCCTGTAACCATGACTCCTCTACAATACTATAAATATCTTTGAGTTGAAGATTTAAATGCTGAGTAAAGAAAGGTATCAATATTTTAATAAAGATTTAATTATTCTTTTCCTTTTAAGAACTTAACATTGGTTTAATCTAGATATTAAAATTTTCAGAATAAATTTCTGCATTTAAAATAGTCATAAATCCTATCTATGGTATTTTGTTCTCTCTCCTGGACTTAATAATTGCTGAACACTTATGGCATGATAAGCACTGCACAAATATATAGAAGGTACTTTCATCTATTAGCAAAGTGGAAATATCTCTATTGTTTATTCCTAGTTTAAAGTTTGAAGTTTTAACATTAAATTACTTTAGATAAAGAGAAATGTACCACTAAGAGTATTATGTAACACCCTTCCAAGTTGCCAGTTAAAACAAACCGAGTAAGAACATCTAAAAGTTCTCCTCCTGGAGTATTTCTACTGCCAGGCAAAACATTTATCATCCACTTTAAAATCAAGTACATTTGGATTTAGGCCACAGAATGTGGCTTTAAATAATCAAAAATGAAGAAGTGGTTTGGATCCTACACATTTACCATTTCAATTTCTATGTCATAAAAATGTTGGAAAAATATTTACCTCTGCAATTGTCTCATCAATTGATTCAAAGCTTCTTGAAGGGGTGTCTGTTCTACTTCTAAAGCAAAGAAGAAAGGAAAATGGTGGTTTAAAAAGGATTAGAGACTATAATTTGTCTATTATGATTTATCTATATTGGTTATAAAATATCTCATACAGAAATTCCATTTATCTTAAAAATAGGTTGACATATGAGAATATCAATTCAAAATTGAACCTAATTTAAAGCTCTTCTGCAGTGAAACAGAAATAAGAAAACCCACACACAAAAAACCCCTTAATTACAAAGCTTTTAAACTTCAGAAACTAAAACCCAGTCACTTTCCCTGGCTGTAAGTTTCTGCCCGTCACTCAGGAGAGTTCATTCAGAGTTATTCTAACCTTCTTGTTTGGCTAAAGAGCTTGTGAGAGGCTTCTCAGGAAGCAAGTCTAATGTCACAGGGGCGTGACACTGGAGGTCTTTTTCTGCCTCGTTCTCCACACGGTCTCGATCTCGCTTCTTTCTATCTTCCTAAATGGAACGAAGGGAGATAATTTAGAAATACTTCATAACCAATACCTTTAAATACAAAAATCATTTTAATTTTAGTAGGGGAAAAAAATTGAAAAGAAAATACTCTTAATAACGAAATCTTAATGTATTTTACTGCCATCTACTGGAAAAGAAGAGAATAATATGCTCATAAAGAAAAAAAAAACAGTGCTTCTCTATGACGGAAATAACAAACTAGAAAAATAATACTATTCACAAAAGTAACACAACATACATAGGAACAAATCTAATGAAAGATGCCCAAGCCCTTTTAGGAAAAATTGTGAAACATTATTGAAGGCCATAGTAGACTACCTGAAAAAAGAAGATATACCATGTTCATGAATTAAACGACAGTCAATTCTCTCCAAAGTAATCAATAAGTGCAATGTAATGCCAACCAAAACCATAAAACAGGACTTTCCATGGAATTTGACAAGCCAATTGTACAGTTTATCTTGAAGAGGGAATGATCAAGAACAGAACAGTTTTGAAAAAGGTCACAATAGGATGTGTCTTACCAGATATTAAGCATTTGTATAAAGTGAGAATAATTAAGACAATGTAGGTCTGACATAGGGATAGACAAACAGTCCCACAGAACAGACTGGAGAGCCCAGAAACAGACCTGTGCGTATAGATAAATCTCAGCCTATCACAGAGGTGACAAAACACATAAATCAATGACAAAGGAGTAGTGCTGGGGCAACTCGTTATCTACATGGAAAGAGAAAATAAAATTAGATCCCCATCTCATGCCATACATGAAAGTAAATTCCAGATAAAAACTTAAATGTACAAGGCAGAGCTTTAGAACATCAGATAAAAGTAAAGAATCTGTAAGACATGAAAACAATAAATCTTAAAGGAAAAACTTAATAAATTTGACATTAAATTTATAAATTTTGGTACCTCAACAAAACCCACCAACCAAGCTAAAAATACAGTTACAGAATGAGATAAAAGTACTTGAAACACAAATAATTCATAAATTATTAACAAGAATCCAGTAAAGGACATGTACAAATCCACACAAAAAGGCAAAGAACCCTACAGAAAATGGGTAAAGGGATATTACAGGTAGTTCACACAAGAAATCTGAAATATTAAGAAACATGAAAACTAGCTCAAGCTCCCTGGAACTTGGGGAATTATAAATTGAAAAACTAGAAGGCATTTCATATTTCCCTGATTGGCAAAAATTAAAATCTCTGAAAATGTCAAGTTTTGATAAAAATGTAGAGAAATGGAACTCTCACACCTTGGAGTTGGGTGAGTAAACAAGGACAGTCACTGGGCGAACAATCGGCAATAGCGAGCACAGCTAGCAAAGCCCTTGCCCTACTTCTGAGCTATTGCTCTCTGCACACATACCCTGGAAAAGCCGCCTTTCACACGGCACACGTGGAAACATGTACAAGAGTATTACTGCAGCACTGTTTGAAACACTAAAAAATTAAGAACAATCCAATGCTTATTAAAAGGAAAATTAATAAATTATGTCACATATACATAGCAGGTAAAATAAACGAGCTAAAATTACATCACATCAACATGGATAATAATCAGAAACATAATCTCTAGAGAAAAAAGCTACAGAATAATTATGTTACGAGATCAGTTATGTAAAGTTTGAAAATGTATAAGCATTTGTTGTTCACAGATGCTTGCAGAATAAAATTATAGAAACAGGTATGTATGTGATGCACACCAAATTCAGGAGAGTGGTTCTAAGGAAACAGAAGAATGGGATTCTGGAAGGGTACACAGGAAGCTTCATCTGTGTCTGTACACTCAACTCTTTAAAAAATAAACACAGAAAAGGTGGGATGTTGAGATCTGCTAAAGCTGCATGGTTGGTATCCAGGCAGTAGTTTATTATTTTCTGCACTCCGCAATTTTTAAAATTAAACTTTGAAGTAAAATTGTCCAAAAATGTCTACTTTATGCTCTTATCTGACTCAAAAAACTATCTTCTTGGCTTGTATTCTATGTTCTTATTCTAGTATCTAGAGCAGTGGTTCTCAAAGCATGGATGGTCCCTCTACAGCAGTATCCACATTATTTAGGAATTTGTCAGAAATGCAAATTTTGAGGTCGCATTATGGTTCTCAAGCTTCAGTGTACATCAGAACTACCTGACGGTCTTGTTAAAACACAGATGGCTAGACCCTGTCCCTAGAACTACTGATGCAGCAGGTATAGGGCAGAGCCTGAGACTTTGTATTTTCAACAGGTTTCTAGGCCATGTGGGTGTGGCTAGTACAGGGATCACATTTTGAGAATCACCCTATTTTAAGGAGCCAAAGCACCTAATACAGAATACATGATTCATTTAAAAGTTCCAGAGAACAATGTTATAAACTACACTCATTGTGCTCTCGATCCCAGCTACCATTAATGTTAGTTGATTGGTGTCTGTTTTTAATGATCTCACAACATATTCTGGAGCAAAAATTCTTAACTTTGGCAAGTTTTCTATCCTTTGCCCAGAAAAACTATTAATAGCTGCCCAGAAAAACTATTAATAGCATGGATCTTTTGTAGGTCAGTAGGTTAGAACATCTGTTCTATGGAATAAGAGCTCTAGAGATACAGGTTCCTTCCTATTAAATGTGAAACGTGAAGAGGGGGCAGCCTGAAAGGCAGTATGCACTCTCCCAGGTGGAAAAAACTAAAGCCTACCGCCAATGCCAAGAGCAGGTACCAACATGGTGGCTTATGCCTGTAATCCCTGCACTTTGGGAGGCTGAGGTGGGAGGATTCCTTGAGCCCAGGAGTTCAGATCAGCATGAGCAACAGAGCAAGATCCTATTTCTTCTAACAAAAAAAAGAAAAAAGAAAATAAGGAAAGAAACCTAAAAAAATGGAGATTTAATTGTTGATGATTATATCTTACAGAGTCAATGAGATGATCAAGTAAGGCCATGCAATAGAAAAGTAGAAAAAGTACTAAAAGCAGGTAAGTCTCTGAACTACCCCTACCTAGTAAACTTTACCTGGTTAGCCTGGTCTACAGTAACCACTTTATTATTCATTACAGGAGAAGACTATAACTTCCTTGGCTAGGGCATCCAAAAGAGAAATATAAAAACATACACTACTTGGAAACCACCCCAAACTGAACGGAGATATTGTAGCAATTTATCTCCAGACTGGGAATCAGGAGTCCTAGCTTCTACTGCACTAGCATATGACCTTGAGTAAGTTACCCCACTGTTTCAGTCTCAGTTTCTCATCTAAATACCAAGAGGCTTTAATCTCTGCAGGTCTCTCTCCACCTAAAATTCTGATACCAACCTTCTAATTTTCTTTTTTATAATTGATTATAGAATCCTACTGTATCACTTATTAAAGGAACACAGATATGATAAAACCACAAATTAACATAGTTCTGGTTAACAGATAGTGTATTTTGTTGATTATATATAGAAACTAACCAAAAGTACCATTTAACTTTAGGTAGCCAAGGAAGAAAAGTTTACAGCTACAGTTTGTAAAATGGGTTCAAATTCTGGCTTTGTCACTAGTAGTGGCAAAGCTATGAGATCATGGATAAACTATATAATTAGCTATGACATCGTGGATAAATGATATAATTTTTTACAGTCTAATTTTCTCATCTTTAAAATAGACACAATACATACGTTGGAGGACTATTCTGAGTACTGAATAAGATAATATATGTGAAATTTTAGCACACCACCTAGCACATGATGGGTGCACTCATTCAATAAATGAGGCTTTACTGTGTGGCTATACAATGGGAGATAAAACACACATGACCCTGCTCTTATGGAGCTCACAGTATAACAGCAAAGACAGACATTAAACAACTCATTAAAAAAACCCCCAGATTTCAAGGACAGAATAACATTTGGGTGAAAATAATTTAGACTGGAGACGTGTAGGAAGGCTTCTATGAGGAAGTAACATCTGAGCTGAGATCTGAAGGAGAAAGAATCTGGCCAGGCTGGGGGTGGAGGCGGCAGGGTGGGAATGGCATTTCAGCAGAGGAAATATCCCGTGTGCATGAAGGTAGAGGGCAGGAGAAAGGAACAGTGACCATTTCCACAACACGTACTTATTTCAGACTAGACTCTAATTTGTCTATGACTTGATGGCAAGTTATTTTATTAATTTGTAATACTTCTAAAGCAAATCTTTGCTCTAATTATTAGTACTATAATATTCACTGCACCATATTAGAGACACATTTGCCTCTTTCACTGGAGTTCCCTGTAGGCTGGGGGCCTCGTCTTACTCAGTTCTATACCCCTAAGCTCAACAATGCTTAATATATATTATTTGCTAAATAAGTATTTGCAGAATTATAGGAGACAGCATACAAGAGGAACATAAAAGCATGTGAATTAACAGCTAATGTCCTTAGAAGTAGTGTCCTTCAGACTGCTACCTTTGGAGGATGTATATAGAGACATATGCAAATGATGCTTCCAATGTACAATTTCAGAATTCCTCTTTACCAGCTGATTTCAGAACCCAATGAAAAAATCAGGTTCTTTCCTTTGCAGCTACCTCTTTTTTTTTTTTTTTTTAACTTTTTTAAATTTCAGGATATTACAGGGGTACAAATGTTTAGGTTACGTATATTGCCTTTGCCCCACCTGAATCAGAGCTTCAAGCCTGTCCATCCCCCAGACGGTGGGCACCACACCCATTAGGTGTGAACATACCCATCCCCTCCTCCCCCCTCCCATCTGCCCGATACCCGATGAATGTTATTACTATATGTGCACTTAAGTGTTGATCAGTTAATACCAATTTGATGGTGAGTACATGTGGTACTTGTTTTTCCATTCTTACAATACTTCATTAGTAGAATGGGTTCCAGCTGTATCCAAACACCTCATTTTTGGCCCTAGATTAAAAACAGCATCTGCCACACAGGTCAGCTGTTACCTCTACAATGCTTTCCCCTGGCTTCTAAGGCAGAATGAGAAACACTTTCCCGTGGACTCCTGGGATACTGTCTTCATAACTCTCTTACAACCTAGCAGGCCATGAAGTTTATTTATCCTTTTACGTCTGATTCCCCAGCCTAATTCTGAGCTCCTGCAGAACTTTCCTTATTTATCTTTATCATTTCAGTCTAGTATAGAGTCTGGTTGGACAATAGGTATCTGGTAAATTTTTGCTGAATAAATAGCCCTTCTATTGCAGGAGTGACACTACTCACATGCCCTTGGTCAGAGCTGTTCCTTCTCTGGGAAGATCTTCTGGGATTAGAAAACTACCTCAGCAGGGATATACAAGCAAAAGCACTGGGAAAGGGGGAGGATTTCTGCCAAGCCAGATCAATCACAGCAGCCCTAAGATCCCAGGTGTGACAGGTGCCATACCAAACAAATCAAGAAATTGTGTTCTGACGGAATTCTTATTTTGCTTAAAATGATTAGTTTCTGTTTCTCGCTAGTTATAAGCTACCTCATACTCTGCCTCAGTTAACTCAGCAATACAATGAGATATGAATAGTACTACCTCATGGAGTTATTTGCAAGGATTAAAATAGTAAATATATATAAAGAACTTAGAACAGTGCCTGGGATGCAGTAAATACTCACGTGTTAGTTTTCATGAGTATGTATTAATACCCTTTGGGACCTATTATGGTAGTTTAATAAAACAGGTATTTATTGGAATTTACTGTGCATAATAGTTTTAAATTTTCATTAAGAATTTTACTTTCATAAATAATATAAAATTAGCATTATAAATAATATCCTATATGTGTTAAATGCTTGCCTTTTAATAGTATTTTAATAATGACTACTATCTTTCTCATTTTACTCAACATTCCTAGCAATGGGACAGGTCTGTCTTCTTTGAGCATCTAAACCTAAAGTTGACTTGCACAGCTGTTAAAACATAGTTTGGGCTAGGACTATGCTTTTCAGAAGAACCAGTGAGTTTCAATAAAGGAATTTAGACCTTTCACTTGAGTTATTTCAATGACAAGATTCCTTTTTTTCCCCCTTTCTTTTCTTCTCAGACATACTTTATCATCATTTAAAGTCAGCAGCAGAACACAACCTTTCTAAGCAGGTTTCCTTATAGTCTCCACTCTCTTCAATATTTGTTAGATACTATTAACTGATTAATATTACTAAGCCTCAAGTTTTATCATTCTTGCACTCAAAGTTTCTGACTCTGCACAGCATCAGTTCAAACTTCCTTCTCTGACAACTGCCCTTCAGATCTTATCCTACACTCCCCTCATGCATTCTGTACTTAAAAAGAGAACTATTTTACATCCCCTATGTACATCCTCACACTTGGCCATCTTCATGTTAATCCTCTAACAAGAGTTCATACTGATCCTCTATTTGGTGTGTGAGCTTCCTTACCTCTAAATCTCTATGCAGTGGCCTAACATTCTGTTCAGGGATTAGCATCTAAAGTCAGTATATTAATGACAACTGGGTTGTCAGATCACCTTTGAAAATACCTGAGGTAGCCCAAAAATTACAACATTCATGACTTTATAATCTTTTATAGTAAAATGTACATGTAATCATACAATATAAAAGAATACTTCTACCATACTACTATAATAGGGCTAGTCCCCTCAGGACATACAATTGACCCCATGTATACATAGCATAATATCACTGTATTCTGACTTCCTAAAGCCCAATTCAAATGCTACTTCCTGAACGAAGTCTTCTGGAATTTCCCTAGCTCCATGTAATCTCAGGAGCCCTAGAACTAGAATACTGCCAATGTTAGGGCACTGACTATTCTTTCATGCACTCTGCGTAGCAGCTGGTGTCCACTTTGTTAACTCTTTTAGACTAAAAACCTCTTAAGGTCAGAATTTGAATTATTCTGCTGGCACTGTGTGACCCTGGGCAAGTTACTTAACCTCTCTGAGTCTCAGTTTTCTCATCAATAAAAGAGAATATATTAATAATATGATCTAGCAATTCTACTTCTGGGTATATATCCACAAGAACTGAAGGTAGGGTCTTGAAAAGATCTTTGTACAACTCATGTTCATAGCAGCATTATTTGTAGTAGCCAAAAGGTGGAAGCAAACCAAATGTCTACCGACTGATAAATAAATAAAATATGGTTTATCCATACAATGGAACAGCAATCTGCCTTAAAAAGGAAGTTCCAGAAAACAGAGAAAAATGGAGGGAAGAAAACTATCACCGAAAAACTTAAGGCCAACATCTCTGAACTGAAGATACAAGCATTCACTGTGAAGTGACAGAGCACTGAAGATAAAGGGGAACAGCCTAAAAACCCCAAGAAAGCAAATACTGCTCACAGACAACTGTCTAAGAATCAGAATGGCAAGACTTCTCAACAGCAAATTTGGAGCTAGAAGACAAAAAAGCATTTATTTTCTGATGGAGAAAATAATTTTCCATCAAAAATTCCTTACTGAGTCAAACCATCGACCTACATGAGTAGTCTATACGAAGATAGAACAAAGACTTTCAAACATACAAGAACATAAAAATCTACCTCCCATGTATGCTTTCTTAGGAAGTTCCTGGATTAAGACTCCACCAGAACAAGAGCATAAATCAAAAAGGGGAAGACTTGGCATCCAGGAAGTAGGCGAAGGGGAGTCCCAGGAGGCCTAGAGACAGACAGCAACTAATCCAGCCCAGAACAGGATACAGAGAGCTACAAGATACAAGTCTCCAAACAAAAAAAAAGAAAAAAAAAGTGTTAGTCTGTCTGAAAAATAGAACTCAGATGGGGGTTTTACAAATCTGAGAGTTTGGGAAGAATTAGTAGCAATAAGCAAACAAATGACAACAATTCACTAACTGGTCAAGATCAGATCTGTATTTGTATATTCTCATCTCTAGTGAATAATTTAAAAAAAAACAAACACTGAATATTGATTTAGCCAGTAATTGTGATGTACCTATACTGTGAAAATGGAGGATGGGAAATTGGGGGTGTGAAATAGTACAAGAATGCTAATTTAAATTCTCATCTTCTATAACACATCATTCAGGCCAGGTACAGTGGCTCACACCTGTAACCCCAGCATTTTGGGAGGCTGAGGCGGAGGACTGCTTGAAGCCAGGAGCTCATAACTAGCCTGAGCAACTAAGTGAGATACCATCTCTATAAAAGACGAAAAACTAGCCAGGTGCAGTGGTGCATGCCTGTAGTCCCAGCTATTTGAGAGGCTGAGGCAGAAGGATTGCTTGAGCCCAGGAGTTTGAGGTTGCTGTGAGCTACGATGATGCCACTGCACTCTAGCCTGGGTGACAGATGAGACCTTGCCTCGAAAAATAAAAATAAATACATGTACACACATACATACAGATAACATGTCATTAAAAGATGTAAACTGATAAACCAGTAAATAGCAGTACAAACCTACATTTAGAAATGGAGATAAACAGGCAAAGAAAAAAACCAAAAAGTTTAAACTCCAGAGTAGAAGAGGACACTGCTTTTGTGTTAAAAAGCCTTGCAGTACTCTTGACTTTTTAAAACTACCTTCATGAATTACTTTATTACTAATAAAGATTAATTAAATAAAAAATAACTAGTTACCTCTACAGAGGAAGACTATACAAGGGACTGGCTGAAGAAAACTTTTTCATTTTGCTCACTTTTGTACCACTTGAATTATATAAAAAAATTTCAGATGCATATATGGCTTTTGTAACTTAGGAAACAAAGGGAAACATTAGACAGTCTTATATGTTGCCACAGCCTAGCCAAAGGTTATAAAAACTGGGGCAGAAAGGAAGGAATAAATCAATCCGAAAGGGAAAACCTCTAAGACTTGGTGACTTACCAATGTGTTTAATCACACAGAACACTTTTGCTTATAAACGTAAGAAAAATTATAAAACTAACCTACGAATACAGTAATCGATTTAATAAGTCACTCAGTGTCAGGTTAAATTTGGAAAGTTAATTATTATTATTTTGCTCAGCTTGCAAAGCAAGGCAGCAGCTACTTATTCTTTTCTACTAAGAAAAGAGTGGCTAAGAAAATACTTATTTGTATTACTGGTGTTATATCCATTACAGGTCTCTGACCAAATTTTCTCTTTGGTAGACCCAAACTTTGTTTTGAAAGATGAAAGTTGTTCTTTATAGATGTGGTGTTATAATATTTATTTTATAACAATTTGAACCCCAAGAGATCCCATTTGCTTTTGAAACGACAACTTTAGACAAACCACGAATACTGAGGTTTTCTTGAGTACAACTTTTTCACCCTTCCTAGGTGGATAAGCACTCTTTGAAAGAGCTCCTGAAAATCAGACCTTAATCTGCTTCCTCACCTGACATGTGAGTACAACTGCCTAAGAGTGTAATTAAATAAAGATTTGCTGAAACTCAGAGACGATTCACGTTTCTACTCTGTCTTGCTCCGCCTCAAAACAAGCCAGCTTTTACAAGCGTTTCAGTCTCAGCGGACACACACACAAAATAAAGTTAGGTTGGCAGCCGGAGGCGGGACTGTGTACAAAGCGGCACAGCCAGCAAAGCAGACGCAGTGCAAGCACCTGTACCTTTACTCTTCTCCGTTTTCTCCCCTTTTCTTCCCCCGGAAGCTGCTTCTCTCCTTTCTTTCTCTTTTTCCGCTTTCTGTCCTTGTGTTTGTCATGATCGTTTTTGTCTTCGAAGAGGCTGGAGTCGTGCCCCGAGCTGCCCGTGGAGAGCTCAGTGACTTCATTCCCTCCCACTTTGAGGACCAGCTTCAAGGGCTTCTCCACATACTCTTAAACAAAAGGAAAGCGCCTCGATTAGATTAAAAGAGGGACTCGCCGGGCAGTGTCAGCAACGCAGGGTGACCGCCGCGCGGAGCGCCAAGACGCAAGGCTGACGCGCCTCTGGGTACGCGGTGGGCGCCGCGCAGAGCACCTGTTGAATGACGGACCCGCAGGGGCGCGGCGGCGCCGCCCGCCCCGAACGCTCCCGGGCCTCTCGGGGCCGTCTCACAGCCCCCACCGGAGACCCGCCCCGGGCAAGCCGGACCCGAGTTCCAATGCCGCCCCCGCAGGGGGTCTGCGCGGCCTCGGGCGGGACGCGCCCCCTTCGCGGGTCTGGGCCTGCCACGGGCAGGGAGGCCCCGGGTCGGTCTCGGCGCTCGAGAGTCATTTTGAAAGAACGAAAACCCCACAGAGCCGCCGCGGGCTCACCGCCCCCACCCCAGCCCCTCCTCACCCTCGTAGAGGTGTTTGTCCGACTTGTGCTTCTTGTGCTTCTTGCCCATGTCCGACCGGGCCCCGGTGCCCGCCCCCCGCGCCAGGCCCAGGCCGTGCGGCGCCGCTTCCGGTCCGGGCCAGGCGAGCGGAGGGCGGGAGCGGGGCCCGCGAGACCCCGCGCCGCGAGGCAGCGGGGCGGCGCGCGCCGGGCGGCGCGAGGCCCCTCACAAGAAGACAGCGCGTGAGACCCGCCCGTGCCCGAGAGCGGCAGCGGAGCGGCAAGCAGCGGCACAGAGGCGGGAGAGAGGGCCCGCCGCGCGCGCAGGGTGCGGGCAGCTGCGTGTGGCGGCCGCTGGTGGCCGGAGGTGGCGCTGCAGCCCGCGGGCCGGGGGCGGAGTCTGGGCCGGGGGCGGGGTCCGGGCCGGGGGCGGGTCCACCGTTCTGAGTCTCCCTTTCTGTCCGCCTGCCGGCCTTGACCTTCCCTCTCTCTGTGTCTCTCGTTCTGTCCCTCCCTCTTTCCCTCTTCCCTCCTTTCTCTCTCTCTTTCTGAATTTTTCTTTTTCCTTTCTCCTCCCCTCCCTGCCTTTTTCCTTTCTTCCTTCCTCCTCCTGTCCCCCCTCCATCCTTCCTTTTTTTTTTTACCCTCTCCGCTTCCCTGATTCCTCCCTTCTTTCCCTTTTCCCTTGCTTCTGTTTCTTCCCTTTAACAATATTTATTGAACCCTGTACCGGGTGCCCGATCCAGCAAACTCAGCGCATTAGTGACTGAAAGATTGTCATCTCAAAAAAACAAACAAAAAAAACCCCAAAAACCAAAACAAAAAAACAAACAAAAAACTTACGCGCTGACAGGTAAAGGCCTGCAAGACCTTATAGCAAAGTATGGAGCAGAGTGCTTTTTAGTAAGTTCTGTTTGTGAAAGTAAATGCTGACATCTAAATAAAAAGGCCATGAATGGAGACACAAGAACTGGTTAACAGTGGTTATCTCAGGTGTGTAGAGCTGAACGGGATGTGGATTATTTTAGTTTTATATTTCTGTCTATTGTTTAAAAATTTTTAGTGTCTTGTTAACTTTTTAAAAAGAAAAAAGATAAAATCTAGAAATTAAATTAGCCAGAATTACATAATTCGGAGAAAATGATGAAAATGTAGCTGTGGGATTCGTACCAGGTGGGGGCCAGACTGACACTGCTGCTCTGTAGTTGGGTGTCCTAAACCCTGCCGTGAGCCCATCTTCAGTCACTCCCATCCTTAGCTGCTGAGCCCTACCGGAGGAATGAGTTTGTCACCTTTCTGCTCACTGGCATGTATCCAAATCCACAGTGTTGAGATGTGTTTACCATAGCACCCCAGGGATATTGGCTGTAGGGAAATGCAATGTCATTATTTTTCTGTATGACAACCTTGTAAAATAGGAAAGGCGGGTAATGTTCTTACTCCCATTCTATAGATGAGAAAGTGGATGCCCAGAGAAGTGAGGTAGGTTGTCAGTTAGTGGTAGAGCCAGGATTCAAACCCAGGTTTTCTGAATTGGAATCACAAGTCCTTTTTATCTGTGAACATGGTAAACAATGTCTTGACTATCTTTTAGCCTTACAGTGTGTTATTTTCAGACAAGCTCATAATTATAGCCTTCTCTCAGGAAAGGATCTGATATCAGTCATTTATACTTTAGTGAGAATTTGGACCCTTGAATCACCACCTCTCCCAGGAAGATTTATAGCTTTATCGTGAATGCCAGTGGTGAAATGGTAGGCTTATATTTTAGGACCTTATTGTTGGTATGTGATAGAAACCCAATTTGAGTTATTTCAGGCAAATAAAAAGAAATTTATTGGTTCACATGTTCAGAAGGGGCAGAAGTAAATCTTGCCTGAGAGAAGATGGGAACCAAGAATTTGATGCTGTTGGTTCCCCCCCCCGCCCGCCCCGTGTGTGTTGGGCTCTATCTTCCTCCCTCCACGTGTCTGCAAACATGACCACCAGCTGCTTCTAGGGGCTCTTGTTTATAGTGTCTGGATTAACTGGGAAAAGATCTCTTCCCTGTCTGCTTCACCCAGAAAAAAGTCCCAGGGAAGGACTCTGGTTTGGCTTGGGCCACATGTTTCAGAAGACTGGGGATGGGAGATTGACCCAGATGCCAAGTCCACCTCTGTGGCCAAGAGAAGTGGGGTCTGTGATTGGCAGCCCTCACTAACCCCTATGGTTAGCCAGGGAGGATGAGATTCCTCTAATGAAAGGAGCTGCCTTTTCATGAAAGGAGTTGCCTTTTCATGAAAGCTAAATATTTGTTTCTATTACTTCCCAGTAGCAAGCCTCTCTGGTGCTTGTGAGGTAGAGGCCAGGGTTGGGGAAGAGGGGTTGTTTTGGGGAAGGAAACCTCTGTTGCTCTGAAATTAAGCCACCAAGGCCTCCTAAGTATGGGGCAAAACTTGGTTTCAGCTTTCAGCCATTGGCTGTAACTCTTCTTGCTTTAAGAAGAACTGCTGTGCCAACTCCCACTGTGGCTCTGGCCTCTGCTGTGGCTCCTCACTGCAGCCTGAACCTGTGAATTGTCCTGTCTTCTCCCCATCACCCTCTGTGCTACCCGAGGGCAGGGTCTGCTCTCGTCCTCCCTGGTACTCACAGGACCTGGCACAGTGACCACTACTCTCCAAATGCCCCTCAGAGCTAATGTGTTCCCCCTGCCCTCTTTTTCTCTCTTTCTCTCTCTTTCTCTGTCTTTCCTCTGCCACCCTGTGATGGAGGAGAAGGATCTGGATAACTCATCCGCACTGTGGAGTTAGAAATTTCCTTCCCCCTCAAGAGCGATTCTACATGGGGCACAAAGTGTTCACAGCAGTGAAAGGTGAGTAAGAGCATGAAGCAGAAAACACCTCCCAGAAAAAGTTGCTGGAAGGTAGGAAGCCCAACTCATGCATTTTTTAATTCCCAGCACCAGTACAGTGCCTGGCACATAGAAGGCACCAGAAAATGCTAGTTGAACTGCACCATGCTGTGTCAGGCAGACTCCAAAATGACCCACTAAGATCCCTGCCTGCTAGCATTCATGTCCTCCCATTGAGTGTAGACTGGCCTAGAGACTGGCTTCTAAGCGATAGAATATGGCAAAAGCAACAGACGCCTGTGATTAGGTTATGTAAGACTTCAGTCTTGCTAGCTGACTCTCTGTCTTGCCTTCTCAGCTTGCACGTTTTGATGAAATAAGCTGCTGTGTTGGAGAGGCCCATGTTGCAAAGAACTGAGGCTGGTCACTAGCTGACATCTTGCAGAACTGAGGCTCTCAGTACAACCGCCCTTGAGGAATTGAATCCTGCCAGCAACCACCTGAGCTTCAAAGCAAATCCTTCCTCAGTGGACCATTCA
The DNA here is from genome assembly GCA_004363605.1 of Indri indri. Taxonomy (NCBI): domain Eukaryota; kingdom Metazoa; phylum Chordata; class Mammalia; order Primates; family Indriidae; genus Indri; species Indri indri. The sequence goes on from RJWJ010002469.1 coordinate 71,277, forward strand.
TGAGACCTCAGCCCCGGCTGGCATCCTGACTGCAGCCTTGTGAGAGTCTTGGAAGCAGAGGAGCCAGCCAAGCCATGGCCAGACTCCTCACCCACAGAAATAAGGAGGCAATCAAAGTGTGTTTACTTAAGCCACTAGGTTTGGGGGTAATTTGTTACTGAGCAATAGGTAGCTTACATAATATCATCCCAAACAAGGAAACTTTCTGAGCCTGCCGTGTATTTTATCTCAGTAAGAAGGACTAAAGTGATGGCAACGACAGCTACTGTTAATTGAGCACTTGTCTGTGTGGGGCACTTGGCTAAAGTGTTGCCCACATGACCCCCTTTTGTCCCTATCCTGGCCTGGTGGGATGAGCACTGTTATCCCTATGCCACAGGTGGGGAAACTGAGACCTGGAGAAGTCAGGTGGTTTATCCAAGGTCACACAGCTTGCCTACCCGGGATTTCAATCTATGTCTACCTACTTCCAAAGTCCACCTTCTAACCAATATGCCATGCTGCTCTTCGAAAAGAGGGTGGCCAGCTCATCTCCAACATCCCTTCCTGCATGTTTGGAATAGTGTTAAAGCAAATTCCAGAAGAGGATGCATGGTTTGTGTATCAGAAAGGATCAGAAGACAGTTTAAAGAACAGAAATAGGCCAGGTGCGGTGGCTCACACCTGTAACCTGGCACTCTGGGAGGCTGAGGCAGGAGGATCACTTGAGCTCAGGAGTTTGATACCAGTCTGAGCGACATAGCAAGACCCCATCTGTACAAAAAATAAGAAAAACTAGCCAGCCGTGGTGCCTCTCACCTTTAGTCCCAGCTACTTGGGAGGCCGAGGCAGGAGGATCACTTAAGCCCAGAGTTCAAGGCTGCAGTGAGCTGTGACCACACCACCGCACTCTGGCTTTGGGAGACAGAGCAAGATCCTGTCTCTAAAGACAAAAACAAAAACAAAACCCCCAGACATAGTTGTAATAGATATCATTCACTGTTTATGGGTTTTTGTGGGTCCCGTGGAACTAAACGTATAAGGAGAACTTGACCGATAAAAGATGACTGCTTACCTTGATGGAATAGTTCTCTAATGGTGGAACTTCAGGTCTGTGCTACCTGGGCAGGGGATAATTCCGAACTGGGCTATGAAGGCGAGGCTTCGAGCAGTGGCAGGTTGCACGGTGGGAGGAGATGGAGCCCTCTCTGTTTGTGCATACTTACTGGCTGGGAGGAAGAGGGTGACCTTGGGGACAGGACCCAGCTGGCTCTGCACTTCGACTAGTCCTTCCTGTCGCCTTCCTACGTCCGCAGGCCTCAGTCACCATCACCTCCCTTGCAGCCGGGGTTGCTGCCGACCTCCAGTGTGGAGGCAGAATGGTTGCCTTCTTCTCCCAGGCTGGCCCAGCCTGGCAGGTATTTCACCAGGTCCCTAGCAGACAGCCCCCCAAACTCGGTGCATTAATACCTGGCGTAAGGCTGTTGAGCGGCTGCCCTGTGTCTGCCACTAGCCTGAGTCCTGCTCAGTGTCCTCCCTGAAGCTCTGGAGGAGGACACGTTTGCCCATCTCACAGAGGGTGGAGCTGGGCTTCAGTAAGGGCAGTGACCCCCCAGCAGCCACACAGCTGGGGTTGACTGCAGGTCTCCTCATTCCAGGGCCCTCCCCGGGTCTCTGCTAGCCAGGTTGAGAAGCCCCTGCTGGGGCCATGTCCAGACCAAACAGCCATCGCCTGCTGCACGGCTAGTTGGTGGGGGTCAGAACTGGGACCCAGGCCGGGCAAACCCGACTGCCCTGGAGCAAGGCAGAACTGGCTCACATCCTGCCTTCACACATACCAGCTCTGCCTGCTTTGGCACAGCCTGGGACGGGGGAGGGGGGTGGCCCCGTCAGACCCTCCATCTCCCCCTTGCCGGAACAAAGGCAAGGTGATCGGGGCCTGCTGCTGCGACAGGGTGGTTGTAAGGACGAAAGAGGATAATTGGGTCAGAGTGCAAGTGTAACGCCTGGTACAGTAGGTATTAGTTAGTGCTCAATAAAATTCAGCTGCTAATATTAATCTGGAAGTATCTGTGATCCCTTGAAAACATGGCTGATGTCACTTCCCTGCTCAAAATTATCTCACGGTCCACCATGTCACTCAGAGTCAAAGCCAAATCTGTAATTGGCTTTCAGGGCCGGATCTGGGTTCTCTCTCCAGCCCCAAATCCCACCCCCCTCCCCCAGCGGCACAGCCATGCAGGGGTGCACTGGTGCAATCACAGCTCACTGCAACTTTGAATCGCTGGTCTCCAGCGATCTTCCTGCCTCGCCTCCCAGAGTACTGGGATGACGGGTGTGAGCCACCGCGCGGGCCCTCATTCGCTTCTGGCACAGCAGGCCCCTTCTGCCTGGGGCCTTGGCCTCCATCCTTCCCTGTGCCTGGAACCCTCTCCTTCAACTCCTGGCCTGGCTCCTGCCCTCGTATCTCCTGGTCTCCCCTGTGATGACCTCAGAGAAGCTTCCGGACCAGCAACCCCCAGTCCTCCTCCTGCCCCCTCAGCTGGTGCAATACCTGGGTTCTCTTTGTGGAGACGATGACTGCTGACACCGTGTCACGTATCCATTCCCTGTCTGTGTGCGTGTCGGTCATCTGTCTCCCCCGCTGGACTCCCAGTGCCCTGAGGTCAGGGACTGGGTCTGTCTCACCTGTGGCTGTGTCCCCTGCACCCAGCACAGAGCCGGGCTCGGCACAGGCCCTCAAGAAATATTTGTTGGACAAACGAATGAGTAATTATTACCGTGCTGTGAAAATGATCCCTCCCCTCCTTGGTCCTCTAGGGTCCTCTTGGGTCAGGACAGGAGGCGATTGGTCGCCTCCAGGACAGTCTGTGGAGGAAGAGAGAGGCACCGAGGAAGGCCGGCCACTGGGGGGTGTGGCATGCCCAGAAAATCTCTGTCCTGCTCAGCTTCGAGGGGCCCCTCTCCAGCTTTCTGTGAGGGGTTTTTGCCTGGGGGCCTGAGGCCGGGGCAGGCGCCAGGCCCTTAGCGGACCCCCTGCCCTAAGCTGTGCACACCCCACCACGGTTGGGCCTGCAACCTGGGTACTCCCGGGGAGAGGGTGCTCTGGGACACACCGATGTGCTGGCCACCTGACCCTAGGGTAGAGCGTGGCCTCCCTTTGCTGGGGCAGGTAGGGGCTGGGGCAACTCAGTGGCCTGGTTCTGGGAGACCCACTGGGACCTTTTAAAAGTATCCCCCTAGAGCCAACAAATAAAAGAGGCTTGCAGGGCGCTGAGCGTGATCCAGACAGACCCAAAGCCCCTCACCTCTGCGTGGCTGTGCTCCTCGAAGCCCCTCGTGCAGCAGCGAGGCAGGGAAGGAACGGTAGGGACGGGGTGTCCTCGGGCTACTTCCCTCTTCTTTTGCCTTCCTTCGTCTGCACCTCAGTCTCTTCCTCTGAGGAATGGGCAGCACCAGCCCTGTGCAGCCCGTGTGGCTGGTGTGAGGGCCAGCGGAAGTGAGGAGGAAAAAGGCCCCTGGCACAGCGAAGGCCTTCCCGGGCGGAAAGGAACGGAAAAGGTGTGGGGAGGGGCTGGCTGTCGTGGGTACCCCGGGGGGAGCCTGGCCCTCTGTCCTGGAGGGCTGGAGGAGGCGTTTTCTGAGCCCAGGCCCCAGCAGCTGTGGCAGGTGCTGCTGTTTGGAATCACGGGCAGGCCTGGGCCTTCCTGGTGCCAGCCTGGTGCCAGCCTGAGAGCACTGCTGGGAGAGGCCCTGAGGGAGCTTGCTCAGTGGGCAGCTCTTTGGGGATACAGTGGCCTGGGGAGATTTGCTGTGACAGGTTGTTGACAGTGCGGCTCCCAGGGTTGCTCACAGTCACTGGCACAGCAGCCCCAGCTGCTGCCCCTGCACGAGGGAAAGAGAGAGGCAGCGGATGGCAGCTGTCCATGCCGGCATCCTGCGCTGTCTCTGCCGCGCGGTCTCGGAGCTGTTGCTGGAGGGCAGCGAGCCCAAGCCACGGCGCTCGTGGCTGCCAACCCCAAAAGGCATTTGGACTCGGTTCCTGGCCATGACAAAGCTAAACCTGGAGCCCTCAATCAAACAAGAGAGAGGCAACACAAGGACCTCCTTCCTTCTTTTATCCAACAGTTTCTGTGTGCCTACTGTGTGCTAGGGATGCTAGGTGCTGGGAACACGGTGGCAGCAAAACAGACTCGGTCCTGCCCTCGTGGAGTGTGCAGTCCGGTGAGGGAGGTTCGTGTTAAACAGGCAATTGTGCAGATAATGCTTTACTTGCAGCTGTGCCAGCTGCTATCACGGAGAACAACGGTGCTGTCAGGGGACGCTCTGACCCAGGCTAGGGTTCAGGCCAGGCCTCCCTGAGGAGGCCACACCTGGCCTGGAGGGCGGGGCTCACACTGGGTGCCCCAGAGGCAGAACCTGGGGTGGGGCCTGCTGGGGCTGCCATCAGGAAAAACCTGCAAGGGGGCAGGGGAGAAGCACGGGGAGGGAGTGCGTGATGTCCATTGCACCACGGACTACTCCCTGGGGGGCTGCAGCCTCTCACGGCCTGCGTCAGGCAGTGGGTCTGCCTGGCAGTCCCTGCAGAGGCGACTCCAGGGTGTCCCAGGGCATCCTCTGAAGAAGGTGGTGGCTGCCGGCCCTCAGCGGCCAGCACTCTCAGCTGCCGGGGACGCCCGTTTGTCAGGACGCTTGTCCAGGAAAGCTGCGTGGGGCATCAGCCGCAGCCACGGAACAGGCGGAGGGACAGCACGCAAAGGCAGGAAAGTTGGGTGCAGCCATGGAAGGGAGAAGACGGGGTTTGAACAGAGAGCCAAGGGGACAGCTGCGAGGGAAAGGCTGGGCGGGCGGAGATGCTCGTTTTCATTCGGGATGCCCGCGAAGGCCGGGGAGTGGCCCACGACCGCATCCGCGATTCAAGAAGAGCGCCTTGGCCTCCGCACGGAGAGAGAATCGCAGTGGGTTCCGGGGGCTAGGCGGAGACCGCTTAGAACCGACGTGGTCTTCCAGGGGGACGGCGGTGGCTTGGAGCAGCAGGGGCTGTGTGTGGGGTGCAATGGGGCGATGGGAGCGGTATTCGGGAGGATGCCGGGGAACGACCCAAGAGGGGATGCCGAGGAGGAAGCTATTGTCTAGGGTGAGGGGAGGGAGCCCTGAAAACAGGCTTTTGGCACAGAGATGTCTGTGGAACCTGGGGGTGAACGAGCCCACCCAGGAGGAGAGTGGAGTGGTCAGAGAAGAGGGAGCCCGAGGACCTCCCCATCCCACGATGCCTGGAGGACGAGGAAGCAGCGGAGGTGACTGGGACGGGGCAGCCAGAGGCAGGAGCCGGAGCAGGACGGCCAAGGACGGAGGCACGCGGCCGGCTGGGGGTGTGCAGGGAAGAGGGAGAGGCGGGCCGGGTTGCGGGGAGTCTCCAGCCCTGGAAGGGTTCGTTCAGGGCGGGGGAAGGGTGGATCAAACAAGCGGAATCGTGCGTGCAGGGCGGGGATGTGGAGGGCAGGAGGTGTGACGGACAGAGAGGTAGAGCAAGGACTGCGGAGGCCTTGAATGCCGCGCCACGGGGCGTGAACTTCGCTCTGCAGGTGGATGAACCAGAAGAACGGTCTTGTTGGAGATGGCTGGGTGTGTTCCAGGGGCCCCGGGCTGGGACAGACAGCAGCTCGGAAACCGTTCGGCAGGCCCAGGCTCAGGGGCCGCCATTACTTCCTGGAGCCCTGCTCTGGTGATGGGGCCAGTATCAAATTCCCTTCCTAGGATGTCGCCGCGCTTGATCAGCTCTTACCAGACTGCGGCTGTGGGCTTGCACCGTGTCGCCCAGATCTCTAATGCCACCGTCCTGGCTCTGCCAAAAACTGGCTGTGAGACCTGGGCACGCCTCTTCCCTGTCTCCCTGTCTACACAGGGCTGCTTCCAAACTGCTGGTTCCGGGGAAGTGCTTCTGATGGTCTGTCAGTGTCTGATAAAGATTTTATTTAAAAAATATGTATACATTTTAGATTTTTCTTGTTTTAGTTATTTAGTTTTAAATTTATATATTGTCTAAGTAATACATGCTCGCTATAGATAAATTTGAAAATACAGATAGGCATAAGGAAGAAATTTTAAATTGCTCATAATCTTACCAGTTTTTTTTGGCTTTCTCCCCCCCCCAAGTTATTTATTTATTTTCTTTTTTTTTTAATTTCCGAATATTATGGGGGTACAAACATTTTGGTTACATAAATTGCCTTTGCCTCTCCCAAGCCAGAGCTACAAGTGTGCCCATCCCCCATACGGTGCGCCGCGCACCCATTAGTTATGAGTTTACCCACCCCTCTATCCCCCTCCCCCCTGCCTGGCACCTGATGAATATTACTTCCGTGTGAGCACCTAAGTGTTGATCAGTTAGTACCAATTTGATGGCGAGTACACGTGGTGCCTGTTTTTGCATTCTTGTGATACCTCACTTCCAAGAATGGGCTCTAGCTCCACCCAGTGTAATATAAGAGGTGCTAGTTCACCATTGTTTTTTATGTTGATAATCTCACCACTTTCTGTAACATCTTGACATAAGTCATTCCAGATATTTTCCCATTTGTTTTTCAAATTAGCGTTTGGTAGTGATTCTCATCTCCCTGCCTGAGGAAATATATTCATGATACTCCTTTATTGTGTACTCTAGAGCCTGGCTACTCAAAGTGTGGTCCCCGGACCGGCTGTATCCACAGCCCCTGGGAGGTTGGTAGAGCTGCAGAATCTCAGACCCCCGTCTCAGAACTGTAAAGTCTACGTTTTAAACAAGATCCCTGGGTGATTCCTATGTGTATTAAAATTCTAGAACAGAAGCACTGTTCTAGAACATTAGCTTATACTTAGACAATTTTCTTTCTTTTTCTTTTTACATTTTTATTTTTCTTATTTTTTTAAATATATATATATTTTAGACTAGTCAAGTGTAGTAGTGAGGAGGGGGGAAAGTAGTAGAACAAGGAGTTCAATCTGTAACTGACTGTGAACAATCAGGTGAGATAACTCACTACTTTCGGACCAGCCGACAATTTTCTTGGACAAGAAAAAGGGAAACTCTCTAAACTTAGAAAGAACAAATAGCCACCAAAAGGAGATCTTTGACAAAGCCAGACAAACCGAAACATTCATTTTTTTTTTTTTTAACTCACAAGCCCTCAGAAAGATGGAATAGATCTGAGGGAATTTTTAATTTACGCCATTAATTAATTAATTAAATTTCAAGACAGGGTCTCACTACGTTGTCCGGGCTGGAGTGCAGTGGCTGTTTATAGGCATGATCGCAGTTCACTGCAGCCTTGAGCTCCTGGGCTCCTGAGTACCTGGGACCATGGGCACATGCCACGGCACCCAGCATTCACCCCAATCATTTGAAAAGTATTTTTAACCATTAAAAAAAAACAGTGACAGAGACAGAACACTAGAACTTATTCCTGCCATGTAGCTATAATTTTGTGTCTGTTAACCAACCTCTCTCTATCCCCCAGCCTTCCCAGTCCCTAGTTACCACCGTTCTGTTCTCTACTTCTGTGACATCAACTTATTTAGCTCACGCATATAGGTGAGAACCTGCGGTGTTTGTCTTTCTGTGTCTGGCTTATTTCACTTTGCATAATGTCCTCCAGGCTCATCCATGTTGCTGTGAATGACAGGATCCCCTTTTTTTAATGGCCGAATAGTATTCCACTGTGCATGTGGACCACATATTCTCTATCCATTCATCTGCTGATAGACATTTAGCTAGACAGGAGTAAGTTCTAGTGTTCTATAGCACTGCAGGGTGACTATAGTTAATAATCATTTATTGTATATTTTCAAATAGCTAGAAGAGGGAATTTTGAATGTTTCCAACACAAAGAGATGATAAATGTTTGAGGTGATGGATATGCTAATTACTCTGATTCGATTATTACATATTGAATAAATGTATTGAAATATCACCCTGTACTCCATAAATATGTACAATTATTATGTGTCAATTTTTTTTTGAAACAAAGTCTCCCTCTGTCACCCAGGCTGGAGTACAGTGGTGCAATCATAGCTTGCTGCAGCCTCCAACTCCTGGGCTCCAGCAATCCTCCTGCCTCAGCCTCCTGAGTAGCTGGGACTATAGGCACACATCACCACACCTGGCTAATTTTTCATATTTTTTTGTAGAGACAGGGTCTCGCAATGTTGCCCAGGCTGGTGTTGAACTCCTGGCCTCAAGTGATCCTCCTGCCTCCGCCTCCCAAAGTGCTGGGATTACAGGTGTGAGCCACTACACCTGGCATGTCAATTGTAAATAATAAAAAAAGAAAAAACCTGATAACCCATACATGCAAATGTATTACATAATAAAATTTTCTACGTTGGAAACAACACATTAAAATTTGGGTCTTCATTGATTATAAAAAATAAATGTTGAAACTTTTAACTTATAAAATACATTTACACTAACAAGATACTGCTTTTATTTCTTACGCATAGGAGTTCTGCTTAAAACTTCATTTGAAACAAGGAGTTGCTAAAAAATTTTTGAAAAACACAATGATATGACCTCCAGGGGTCCTTCCAAGGCTCTGTGATTCAGTTAGATAAAATGCTGTTATGATCAGATGTTTTTATTTTTGAAATACCTGTCTTTTAGCAGACCATAAAGCCACACACGGATTAGTTGAGTTTGTATGCGTGGCTGGGTAAAGTCATCTGGAATTTGATACAAGGTAAGAGCACTAGACTGGAAATCAGAATGCCTGGTTCTCATCCTTACACTGCTTGGCCTCCATGTGACAGTCAGAAACCTGCCCACAATGAGGTCAGCTTCAGGAATGGCTGTATCCAGGAGCTCAAGTGATAACATAAGATTTAGGCTTTCTCTATCTCTTGGCTCTGCTTCCTTCTGCACTGGTTCCATTTTCAGACAGGTTCCACTGGACTCCAGAAGCTCCAGGGCAACATCCTGATGATCCCAGTCCAGAAAAAAGAGAATGCACCTTTCCCTGTTGGCCCAGCAAAAGTCATGGTGTTATCTGATTGGGCCAGTTTAGATCATAGGCCCACCTGGAACCTATGACCATGAAGAGGAGGTAGTGGGGGTGGTCATAGTGGGGTGGAATTCAGGGACAAAGCCACACCTGGATCACAAGTCTTCTGCCCCTGGAGCTTGGGCGGGAGGCTAGTGCATGTGGTACATAGCCTAAGTTGAGATCCCCAAGAAAAATTAGGGTGCTCTAACCACAAGACAGGAGGATGGATGTTGGAGAGGCCAAGTAACCATGCAGAAACAAAAACAAAATAGTTTCTGAACTCAGTTTCTCTACCTGCCATGAGGAGACTAGTTTTGTGAAGGTCCAGTGAGAGGAGGAAGTGATCCACGAGGACTAGTATCTGTTCAGAGGTAACTGGAGCCCACTGGCTGATGGGCAAATACCTTGCTGCATAGAGACATACCATATTTAACAAACACAACTCACTTCACAAAATGTTAACTCTTGCCCCTCGTAAGCCTGGCCACCAATAAAGAGTGGGCAGAGAGGATCGTTCCTACTAACCCAGCTCTGACTGGCTTGGTCAACACTTGGCCTGCTCATCGGAGAGGAAAATGTGCCCATTTGCTCGGGGAGATGCAGCCAGGGGGGCATTTGCTCCTCCTCTCGCTACTGTGGTCTTGCCTCTCGGAGCCAGTGGGGATCAGACTTGGGCTTGCTGACGTTGTCATCTCCGGGAGAAAATTTGTGAGGCTCAGCCAGATCCATTTGTGCCAAATTTTGCAGCATCATTGAGTTATTTGCACTCGGAACTGCTGATGATCTGTTGTCATTGTCGTTTAACTCTACACACAGGCATTTTGGGAAGCACTGATGGAGGGACATCTCTTTTTATTTCTGAGTCAGAAAAAGGAAAAACAAGTTTCCCCTTATTTAGGAGAAAAAAGCTTGGAGTGGGGAATACAGGGTTCTTCTTCTTTCCTGCCTGTCCAACTTTCACCTGGGGTAAAATCTCCTTCTCAAAACCTTTGCAGATCCCCCCACTGGGAAGAAATAGCCCCTCGGCTGGGACCCTGATGTTGACTCAGCAAGAGCTGCTGTGTTTCCCAGTTCTCTGCCTCACTGTTGGTCCACTCTCTTGACTTTTAAAAATGTAGATTGTGTTAGACTGCATCATCACCCTGTTCACAACCCTTTGGTGGCCTCTCATTCCACTTAGATCAAGCCCGATCTCTTCTCCTGGGCCGATGAGGCTCTAACCTCATGCCCTCCTCTCTGACCCTGTCTTCGGCCACAATCTACTTTTACTCACTATCCTCCAGACATAATTCGGCTAATCTTAGTCCCTTGAATATGCCACACTCCCCCACCGTGCGGGACCTTCTGCGTGCTGTTCCCTTGTTCTGGAATGCTGTTCCCATGCTCTTCCGATGGCTGGCTCCTCTTCATCTTTCACCAACTCAGAAAGGCCATCCTAAAAATCCTGCTCAAACAAGTCCCCTTTTAGTTTCTCTTATAGTACCTTGTGTTTTTCCCATTTCCTTTAAAACACAACACATTTGCAATTACATATTTGTTTTTTGTCTGCCTCCCTGTTACGCTGAGAACTCCGTGACTGCAAGAGCTGAGTCTGTTTTTCTGTTTCGTTCGCTGCTGTATCGGCTCCGCCTGGCACTTGGCATGTACGTCATACATTTTAGTTGCCCAAATGATTAGATGGTTGAAGTCATCTCTCGTGGTGGGCAGGACTTCTTTCTGTGCTCTTCCTTCTGGCAGTGACTTGTTTCTTCTTCCCAAGAGGGGTTTGGGGAGAGGGAGCTGTATCATGCTTCCCTCCGCCCCCCTCAAAGCACTCAGCATGGTGTTGGGCCCAGGTGGGAGCCCAGTGGGGGTTGCTGAATGAATTGACATTAAACGTCCACATTAAATGTGTTCTTCCTCCCCAGTTACACAGCCAGCCACTCCAGTAGGAGGCACAGATATTGACCTACACCTTGAGACTCCGGAGTTGCCACGCCACCGCCAAATCTAAAACTCCCTCTTCCGCCGATGTGGTATAGTGGCTGAAGGGGAACGGGAGCGTGGAGGGGGAGGGTGGAGGGAATGCAGCGACAGCCCCTCAGCCCCCCAGGCTCTCACTTCAACAGATATTCATTAAGAAAACAGGGTTCATGGGGGCTTCAGATTAGGACAAGACACAGCCTCTGACCTCCAGAGGCTCAGAGGTTAGTGGAAAATGTACATGACTTTCCTTTCTAGCTGTGTGACTTCGGACCCATTACTTAACGTTTCCAAAGCCTTGGTCTCCTCATCTGTAAAATGGGGGTAATAAATGTACCAACCTTATTGGTGATTCAGGGCCAGGCTCAGTATGGGTGGGCCATGCCTGGGGCGGGGGACAGGAGTCACCTGTGGCTACCTGACCCCCTGCTGTTTCCCATGCCTCCAGGCAAGGCTGCTCTCTGGTGGTAACTGTGCAGAGCGACCACCGGGCCTCAGGCACCTGCCGGATCCACTCTGCTGAGGTTCCAGTCTAGGCCTTTTGCTTGCTCGAACCCATGATATCTCCCGGACCTTCTGCTGTCGCTAGGTTCCCAAGGCTGCTCCGAGCTAAGGGACCAGCTGGGAGATAGGAAGAGAGAAGCCGCAGTGTTACTAGTTGTTTTTGCCCACCCACCACCCCATTTTCTCTTCCTCTGAGAACAGCATCCTGGAGTCCATCTGGAAAGGCTTCTCTCCCCACCCATGACCCAGACCTGACAATGAAGTATCACGGCTGCCAGGGCCAGTCATCGATTCAGGGTTGAGCATGTGACCCAAGCCTGCCAAGGAGAGTATCACAGCTGTCAGGAACAGTGACTGGTTCAGGCGTGGGCATGTGACTGGGGTCTGGCCAATGAGTATATCACAGCCTCTGGTAGCGACTGGTACAGAGGCATGTGACTGAGGCTTGACTTAGGTGGGAACTTCCCGTGAAAAGCTGGCTACACTGGTGGTCTGTCAGCCTGGTGCTTTGGGGGTTTGAGAGGAGACGCTGGGGAGAAAGCAGAGCCAAGAGCCAGGGTCCTGGGGACAGTGCTTGAGTGCCTGGATGCAGCTGGGCCTGAAGTTCATCAATCTCTTACACTTTTCAATTCAGTGGGTCAATAACTTCCCCTTTTGAGTTTTAGCTACTTTTAACTGGATTTCTGTCACTTGCAACTGAGAGAACATAGGCTGACTTGTGTGTGCACAGACACACGCACGTGCGCACACGCACACACACACACTTCATTCCTTCATTCAGTGCTATTGAGGACTCCCTCTGTTCAAGGAACTGAGCACTGCCTGTGCCAGAGCATACAGCGGTGACCGGGCTGCAGTTCCTGACCTCAGGAATCCCAGGAATGGGAGCAACAAAGCAGAACCCTTGCTCAGATGCTTTTAAGAGCAGTGGGACCATTCTTAGCAGGACCAGCTAGGTAATTTTTAGGGTCCAGTGCAAAATGGAATGCAGATTCCTCTCTTCAGAATTACTAAGAATTTGAAGGCAGCAACTGCAGAACGTTAAAGCAGTGTGAACTCCTATGTAACCGCTCTCATAACTCGCTTCTAAAGCCAGCCCTGGTTTTTGGCTTGGGACAGTTCAGGCATATACATGAGGAAACTCTCATTATAAACCATTATCGGACAGGTCTAATTTAAGGTGTGCAGAGGGGCAAGAGCCTGGCTCCTTAAGAATGGAATCTTTGGCAGGGACCCAGGTTTGAGAAGTGCTTACCTTGGCAGGAGCCTTGAGGGGAGTTGGGAATGAGTGGTCACAAACGAAGACTGTTTTGCCTGGAAGGGAAGAGAGTTTCCAGGAAGAGAAATCTCAAGCCTGGGCATGTGGGTGGGTGGGAGCAGAGGGAGCTGGTGCTGGCTGGGCTCCATGTTATGAGCTGAGAGGCAAGCAGAGGTGGGAGGAGTCCATATTTGGTAAAAAGAAGGACAAAGAGTTAAGGAGATTTTCCAGGGAGATTCGATGGTATCCTCTGTGCTGCAACCAGACAGACCTGGGATTGAGTCCCACTTTGGCCATTTGCTAGCTTAGTGACCTTGGGCAAGTCACTTGGCCTCTCTGAGTGCAGTTTCATGGAATGGAAAATAGCAGTGACATTACTCTCAACAGATTTATAGTGAGAATGTAATGAGATAAAGTCTTTGAAAAATCCTTTATAAACTATTAATATAAATTTATTACCATACCCCATCAGTTCTAAAACATTTTGTTTTCACATGTCATATCTCTGAAATTGGGATGAATCTTATCCATGGTGTAACATAATTTAATTGGCAGCTGTTAGTTTTTCTTGGTGGCTCATGAAATAATTGTGTGTGTTGCAATCAGTGGCATCTCGTTAACAGATGCGAAGAAATGATAGTTGAAACTGTGGTCACTGTCATTTCCATCCCCACTGCCATCCTTGCCTGTGAGTTCCCAGGGAACAGAAATGGCACCTTTTCATCTCTACCCCCTCAGAGCCTGGCACAATGGCTGGTACAGGTCAGCGCTCAATTAATGCTTTAAACTCTGCTAAGGGCAAGTCGCCAGCTAAAGGGTTTGGCTGGGAAAGTTTTTGACAAGCCAAATCCAATCCTCTCACCTTCCAATTAACTTGGCAACTTGGGGCTGACCAATGGTCATTTGGGTTTTGTTTTTCTGGCCACTCAACATCCATTTATAATACTGCACTCTGAGACGTGCTGCAGTCCACTCTTACCATTTCGATGAGGTACAGAGGGAACACACCTCAGCACTCTCTCATTCCTCCAACCCTCCTCCCCCATCCTCTACTCTATGACTAATTCAGTTAGCATGTAACATTGCTCCGGCCTCCGTGATTGGTCCAGGGATGAACATAGGACCCGATCAGAACCTCCAAGATACTGGGAGATTTTTGCTGGGTACAGCAACAGCTGTTTGTGCCCCACTCCTGGCCCCTTGGCATTTGCCATTTCCATGCACAGTGGCTGAACTTCCAACTGCCAGTCTTTGGGTCTCTGCCTGAGGGCTCTCAGGCTGCTGGGGCCTGCTCTATCCATGTGTACAGCAGGCCCGAGGGTCAGGGAGCTAACTAGTGCCACCAAGGAGCAGCCACAGTAGCCGGGGAGACAAGTGAGGTGGCAGTGGGGCAAAGTTTAAGCAGTCCTAGTCTCAGCCCTCGGGACAGCCCTCAGCCCATGCTGATGGGAGCTGGTGGGTAAGTGCCCCTCTGTGAGTCTGTTTTGTGTTGCTGTAAAGGAAACACCTGAGGCTGGATAATTTACAAAGAAAAGAAGCTGGTTTGGCCCACGGTTCTGCAGACCATACAAGGAATGCGGCACCAGCATCTGTTTCTGGTGAGGGCTTCAGGGAGCTTCCAACAAAGGCAGCAGGCCAAGGGGGAGCAGGCGTGCCACATGGTGAGAGAAGGAGCGAGAGAGACAGGAGGGACCAGCCTCCTTTAAACAACCAGCTCTGGGGAACTAATAAAGTGAGAACTCGCTCATTATTGCAGGGAGGACACCAAGCCATTCATGAAGGGTCTGCCCCCAGGACCCAAACGCCTCCTACCAGGCCCCCCAACTCTAGGGAGTACATTTCAACACGAGATCTGGAGGGGCCAAACATTGCTGTGCCAACCCCCGTTCCCTCCGAGGTGCACGTTCTCGCCTGTCTCTCACAGGCCCCGGGTGGGATTGGGCTCCGGGTGCCCACAGATACCTGCACGGTAACAGCCTTTGCTGGCTTCCTTCCCACTTCCCTACCAGGGTTTCCTGTGATCACTTCCCAGAGAAGCCACTTGCACTAAAATTCTTGACTCAGGGTCTGCTTCTGGGGGAGCCCAAACCAAGACCCTGGAACCCCTTCCTGTAGTCCGTGGTGGAGGGACAGTTCTAGGGGTGACCGCTGTCTTGCCAGACGCGGGGGCAGACCCTCCCCAGATGGAGCAACGTGAGGAGAGCAGAACTGAGCCTTGGCAGGTGATGATTTCGAGACATTTTGCTGTGAGGATCATGCCCCGCAGTTCGGACGCTCTGCGGACTGCCCCACGAGCTCTCTGTGCACCTGTATTCTTTGTCTCCTACGGCCAGCGGCTTTTCTCTCCCCTCTCCACCCCTCCAAATACTCTGTTGTTCAGAACCGTTCATCCCTCTCTCAGCCTCTGAGCTGCACTCGGCCAAATTAGACTCCTGTGGGACTCGCCATTCTGGAAGCTGCTCGCAGTGTGGACGGGGCGCAGTAAAGCGCCAGTGAACAGGAGCGTGTGTGTTGGTGTGATGGGGTGTGGGGTGTGGGTGTGGGGTGTGGGGTGTGCGTATTTGCGTTTGTGCTTCTTGGTAGGACTCGTAGGTACAGCTTTGTCTACTGGGAACTCCTGCGGCGACCCAGAACACAGCCTTCTTCCCTCTCATCTCTTTCTGTCTCTCGGAAACCTGTGTCTCCCTTATCTCTGCTGTTATCTCTGTCTCTTTCTCCTCCTCCCTGCCCCAGCCCAAGTTCTCCTCAGAGAATGATAGGCTCTGCTTGACAGCCAATAGGTGAGCTTCCCTCGCGTGCCAGGCCCTGCCCCTCATCCAATCAGCGGTGACCTTGGTGCTGGGGCGGGGCCTTGGGTAGGAGGGTCAATGAAATAGCCTCCACAGCTCCAAACTTGCAGAGGGTAAGTTTTGCTCTTCCGCTCGTTACAGATGCCTGCTCCCGGAGTTTCAGGAGTGTGTCTGGGAGGCACAATGACGACAGCCAACAGTGACCGGGCACTTACTTTAAATCGGGCATGGGACAGAAATTACAGAGGTTAAGTGTATGGATCTTAAACACACACACAGCTCAATACGTGTATCCTGCTAATTCCCACAGCAACCCTGCCACGCGGTGTGATTGTGACCATCTCCGCTGTGCAAACATGAATACCGAGGCTCGGCAAGGTCCATCCGCTCTCCTCAAGAGTGGATCTGGGATTTGAACCCAGGCAGCACCGCTCCAGAATCTGAGCGCATAACCACTCCTGTATTCTTCCCTGTCACTGAGTCATCTTCAGGGGTAGGCATAGCCCACGGTGGTCCCAGGCAGTGACAGGGAGACAAGCCAGGGGACATTGATGTCCAAAGTGCACAGGTGCCAGGCGGAGGGATTCCAGTCTGGCTCTCCCCTCTTGGCCATCCTCATTCCCACCCTGGCCTCCCCTCCCGGCCCCTTGGTGCCTTCCTCTGCTTTCGCGGCAACACAGTCACAGCTGGAGGCAGCCTCTGGGAACCTCCAAGCGGCTTTATGATGTGCAGATGGTGTTTCTGTGGAGCCCCTCGCTTTTCATGTCGGTGGCCTCTGGGAGCTGGGCCAGCCCAGATGTCCCTGATCGTGAGAAAGCCTCCCCTGGCAAGGCTGGCACGAGATGCCAGGGACAGGGCCTCAGGCCAGCTCTGGCTTGGATCCTCTGGTGAGGGGGCTTGGTGGGATGCTTGTGAGGCAGCGATTGTGTCATTGTGTCCAGCCCTGTGGATTAGGAGGGTGCATCTGCAAGGCCAGGAATATCACTTCTGAGACCACAGACAGACGAGACCTTGCACAGCTAGCTTTTCAAAGGGACCCTAGGTTCATCTCTCTTTTTTTTCCCCTCCCATACATGTTGTTTTATCTGACTCTTACGCTATCTGCGGGCACAGACTGCCTGTCTCATCAGAGGTGGTGCCCTCCTATGACAGGAACAGCCTCGCCCCCACCAGTGACAGACTGGGCCAAGACTGGGAGCCATGTGTCATCCCAACCAGACTAAGAGTTACCAGTGTCAGGGGAAAGGGAACCCTTCTATTTGCTCCCACAATTGGGGCTCCCCAAATCAGGAAAATGTGACTCTACCATCAGATTGGGAGTGTCCAGGGTTGGGAACTCTGTGCTTGTCTCTTCCATCAGGCTGAAAACTCCCCAGGGCTGACAAGAGTGTCTCCCCCATCTGATCAGGAGCTCCCTGAGAATGGGGATGATGGCTCCTTTTCAGCTCTGTCCTCCCAGAGTGGCCAGACAGGGCTCTGTCCTGGAGGACACCAAGTGCAGGAAGGAGGCCTGCTGCTCATCCTGGGGCACAGGCAACTTGCAGCCTGGACAAACCACCTAGGAAAGGTGGGGACGGTGCCAGCAAAGGCAGGTGCTGGAGATGCACAGGTGAGGAAGACCACTGTGAGATTTATGGACCCCCCAGACAGAGTCTGTCTTGTGACCTGCCGTGTAACCTGGCTTCTGGCTCAGGGCTTGGTCCACAACAGGAGTTCAGTGGTGATGGCTGAATGAACGAATGTGTGAATGAGTGAATGAAGACTTGGTTCCTGTCTTTGAGAAGCTCACACTCTACTAAGGAAGACATGAAGCTCACTTCTCTTGAGTGCCTCTTAAGAGTATGTGTTGGACATAATTTTAGGCTCTTTCACATATTTTACTTAATCTTCAAAACAACCATAGAGGATAAGTCTTATGTTTGCCACTTTACAGATAAGGAAATTGGGGCACAGAGAGGCAAAGTGACCTGTTCAAGGTCTCAAAGCTGATGAATAAGGGAGCTGATATTTGAACTGAAGTCCGTTGACTTCCAGATGTGTGCCCTCTTCCTGGAAATATTATTGTCATTTAATTTCAGAGCTACCTAAGACATATGTGGATGATACAGAATGTGAGCTGAGGGAGAAGGAAGCTCAGAAAGGCTTCACAGAAGGAGTAACATTAGAGATGGGTTTTGAAGGATGAGTAGGAGTTCACCAGGCAGAGAAGATGTGGAGGCACACTTAGAAAAGGAGGGGCAAATTTTCCATCTGGAAGGTTCCTTCTAGTGGTTGGTGGGCACGCTGCCTCCTCTCACATGTGCTCTTCTGCGGCCCTGCCTCTCTGGGGAACCGCACTTCCTCTCCCTCTTTGGGAGGACACACAGATGGAGGCCTAATCTCACATTGGCATATCACTGCCAAGATGCCAGGAAATCTCTTCGGTGGGCCTCCCACCCTGGTGGCAGGGCCAACTTTGCTTCTGGGAGGAAGGAAGGGTGGTTGGGGGCCAGCTCTGATGAGAAATTTCCTCTCTGCACCCTCTGAAGTGGATACAGTAGTGGAGGAGGAGCTGGGAAGGAAGATGGGAGTGGGTGAGCTGTCTCCCAGGCCTGAGGCCAGAGGCCCTCTCTCCCTGGTTTAGAAAGCAGACAGTGATTTATTCTATCCCCTGTGAGTGTGACCAGCCTTTAGGAATCTTTTCTGGGCCCAGTGTGTGAGGACAGGCAGGTACTCCGTTTTCGGGGTGGCAAGGCAGCACAGGCCTTCAATAGATTCTTGGGTTTTGATTGATGGTCAGACCTTGTGAATTCATTATTTTGCTAAAACCAGGTAGAATGAAGTGTAGCTCTTATTGAGCTCATCAGGGTCTGATTAGAATCAGAGGCCCGAGAAGGTCACAAGGAGGGAGCTGAGGCCCTCGAGACCTGTGGCTTTTAAACTGTACGTGTGTTTTAATCAGCAGACCCTTAACAAAAGCCCGGAGATCTCATTGTGAAGCCCAGCGTGTGTAAGGGATGAAAGCAGACCAGCTCCGTTTGCAGCGGGGTGGGGACCCTCGGGACGACCTTCTCAGCTGCCCTAGACCCTGCCTCGACCCTTCGGGAACATTCGCGGAACCCCAATTCTCCCCAGGACTTGAATATATCTCTGGTGGGCTCCAGCCCATGAATTTTACCATGGCGACAACAGAGGCACCGAGAGAGACTGCATCAGTGGTGGGTGTGTGGGGTGGTGTTCCCCAAATCCCTGGACGGGAACCCAGGCTGAGGGGTCTGCTGAGCTGTAGTCCTGACACCACCTCCTCCGGGCTTCCCTTCCAGGCCAGTGGAGCACCCATGACCCAAGGCTTTGGGCTCCGGGTACTGCCACCCAACAGGATGAGGGAAACTGCCCATTAGGACAGGCCCTGCCCCTTTTGCTGGAGAGCAGACTGAGGGGCAGGCCGAGAGAGCCAGGCTCTGCATTACTCGTGGGTGTTAATGCAGAACTGGGTCAGAGCTGCTGTGGTTCTCTGTCTGCGGGTTCTTTGCTGGTCCAGTGCTCTGTCTGCTGAGGAGACCCTCCCCTGGGCCCAGGCAGACAGCCATCTGCCCAGGCCTTGCCTGGCCGCCAGCCGTGAGAAGCGGGTTCTGATACAGAAGCTGCCAGGGCGTTACTAAGGGGCGGTTGGTTGCAATCAGGGCAGAGGTGGCCTTTCATCTCCTGCCACTCCCCTCCTGCTTAGGACAGCCTCTCATGGGCTTCCTGTCCTGGCTGAGTCAGGCGCCCCTCCAGAGGTGGGTCCAGGAGGGGGCTGGGGAGAGCAGGTCTCGCTGGAAACCGTCGCGGAGGCCCAAGGCACTGGATCCAATAGCGGAGTTTCCCAGGGCCGTGGTCCACCCCTCAGCCCCTGCCAGGCTCGGCCGGGCCCCTCTGCGCCCCTCTGCGCGCCTCGGCCCCGACGGCTCCATCCACTCCAGTCAGGCCCGCCTGAGATTACCTAGGTGTTCTGGTGACTTCTGAGGGCCTCGCATGAAAGATAACGCCCAAATCAACAAATCTGCCATTGTGGCTTTGAAGAGACTGTTTCAATCACTTTATTTTGTCTTTATGTCAGCTTTGCCAGATGGCTTGGGTCTTTCTGAGGTCCTGTACCGAGGGGGCGCAGAGAGAACTGGTGCAGCTTCAAAGCTCCTTTTTAATCTTTAGCAACATCACAGCGGCTGGGAAACTGCCTCGGCTCCCTCAAGTCTCCCCCACAAAAGAGGCGCGGCCGAGGCTCTAATGAAAGCCAGATAAAGGGATGGCTGGAATCAGAAACAGAGGGAAAAGAGCAGTCGTTAGTCTTTCTTGTAGCTGTTTCAAAAGAAATTCTAAGACAAATTATGGCTTTGGGTGTTTTTCTAAAAGGACTGCATCAGGGAGAGGAGGTGGGGGAGGTGCTCTGACCCCTCAGCACCCTTCCCCTTGCATGAAAGGCAGAGGAGACTGAAAAAAGGCCGAAATACAACAATAAACTTTCCGCGTGCGCGCGTGGGGATGAAAGGCGCGCGGGCATAATTACGGGCGAGGGCGCGCGGGGGCGGGCGGGCGGCTTTACCTTGCCGCCAGCGCTATTAATGATGAAGCTCCCTCTTTTTCTTCTCTGGAAGGGGTGCCTTTGGTTTTCGCGAATGGGGTGGGGCGCCGCGGCTGACATTTGGCGCAGCTGTGGGGATGCGCTGCGCCGCGCGGTCGCACAAGGGCTGGAGCGCCCTGGCGGCTGCTGCCAAGGCCCGGTCATCACGAGGAGGAGGAGGCGGATGTGCCCGCGGGTCACCCTCCCTCCCTCCCGCCTTCCTTTAAGATTTCCAGGTCCGTCTTGGGACCTGCAGGGTGGGTTCTGACCTGCAGCTGCGGCCCCACGTGCGTCTTTTAGGGGTCAGTCCCGTTCGTGGGGAGGGAGGGGGCCGCGCTGGGGGCGTGTCCCCGCAGTCCTCTTTCTGTGTGCACACACTGTCGTCAGGCCCCACCGTCGGTCTGGTCACCGCCACTGTTCTCACCTCCCGTCTCACCTCGGGTCGTCTTAGTGAGCTACTCGGCCGGGCCTGGAGGGGAGGGGACAGCTAAGGGTCGCCAGGCAGGCAGGGGGCACTGAACAGTCTGGGGGCTTCCTGGGGAGGGGCAGGGCAGACTGCCGGGCATCCCCGAGCTGCATCCCGGCGAGAGCACCACTGGCTTCCAAGGTTGGTGAGGACCAACCCAGTCACAGGACCACAGAACACCAGCCCCGGAAGGGCCCCTCTCTGTGGAGATGGAGGCGGAGATCTGGGGGACAGGGTTTAACCCAGGTCACACAGCTCGCTGGGGACAAAGTAAGACCTCAAGTCTGTGTCCCACCAGAGCAAGCAGATATTCGGAGAGAAGGGGGGTCTTGTGTGACGCGGCGTCAGAAGGGAGCTGGGATCGCATGGGGAGAGAGGGACAGGGTCTGGCACGCCCCCTGCTGTCCTGCGGCTGCTCCCCCGCCCCCTCCCCGTCCCCAGCGCTCTGCGGGGCTCAGTGGCCATACGCTTTGGCTTCTGGGGCTTCTGCCAAGGTGATCCTGGGGCCTCTGAACATCAGGCCCACTGCCTGGGGGTGTCAGGTGGGGGGATCCCCGTGGGCATCTGTTCTCACTCACTTCACCGCTGGAGGCTCTGCCCCTGCGCGTGAGCCTTGAGGAGAATTGAAACGAAAGGCATCTATGCCCGAGGTGCCGCTTGGCTTTTGCCTGCCTGTTTCGAAAGGGCTTCCCTCGTCCCCATCTTGTCCCCAGCCCAGAGAGGAGAGTGAGATGTGTTGACAGCGACGGCTGTGGGAAGCGGGGGAGGCCCTCCTTTGTGTCATCATCCCTCTGTCCCGCTTTCTGCCGCTGCTCGCTCCCTGTGTGTCTCTCGCCGTCTCTGCCTGTCTGTCTGTCTGCTCCCTCCCGCCCCTCTCCAGTGGGGCGCTGGCCTGGGGCTCTGGCTTCTGCTGTTGGCACCAAGGCCTCTGTGGCCTCCTGCCTCCCGCCGCCTCCCAGTGCCCTGGTGCCATGTCACCCTGCGGCACCTGCGCTGAGCAGGAGCTGGGGTGCTGCGAGGTGGGGAACGCAGGGTGACTAGCTGGAGGGGAGGTGTGGCCAGGTGGTGAGGTGGTGGCTGGGGGTCGTGTCACACCTCCTCCCTCAGGGCAGGGGCAGAGCCAGGCCTCTGGGCTGTCTCTCTCTCTCTCTCTCTCTCTTTTTTTTTTTAGAGAAGGAGTCTTGCTCTGTCGCCCAGGCTGCAGTGCAGCGGTGCCATCACAGCTCACTGCAGCCCGGAACTCCTGGGCTCAAGTGATCCTCCTGCCTCAGCTTCCCAAGTGTTAATAGCTGGGACTACAACTAGGGAACTAATAGTCCTACTTCTTTTATGGGCTGGACAATAGTGTGGACCATCCTGCTTGGCTAATTTTTAATTTTTTGTAAAGTGGGGGGGTCTTGCTATGTTGCCAAGGCTGGTTTCAAACTCCTGGCCTCAAGCAATCCTCCTGCCTCAGCCTCCCAAAGTGCTGAGATTACAGGTGTGAACCACTGCACTCAGCCCTGGCCTGTTTTAATGAAGGAGAATTTGGGTAGATTGGAGGTTGTGACCCTGTAGGTGGCAGACTTCTGCTCTCCTGCGAGGACAGTCCATACTGGACACCACCCAGCTCTCCTTGTAGACGGTATTGGGCAGTGGGGAGGGAACAGGCTCTGGGACCAGACTCTCAGGATTTCAATCCTGGCTTCTCAACTTCTTAGCTAGGAGACCTTGGGCAAGTGACTTACCCTGTTTGTACCTCACTTTTCTCATCTGTAAAATGGCACTAATAATTGTATTTACCTTATAGGGTTGTCAGAGGAATCAATGAGTTAATACATGCAAAGTACTTACACGAGTGCCTGGCACTCTGGTGCTCAATAGGTGGGTGCTATTATTATTGTCATCTCCATCTGCATCTCTGCAGCCATCATCGTCGCAACAATTAAGCTGATCAGCCACCACGTGGATCCGTCCTCATGCTTGGGTGCTGTGAGGGTATTGGGGTAAGTCATCATCTTTCTTTCTGTACCTTCTGGCAACAGACCCCTCTTTCCTGGGGGGCCTATTCCATGTGGTGTAAGGGTGGAGTTGAACCTGCCATGGACTTGGGACACATGCCTGGCCCATCAGAGAACGTAATTCCTCAAGTTTGAGGAAGGTCACATGACCAAGCCAGGCCAGAGCCCTCTCCAGAATTTTGCTACCAGAAAGAAGTGCTGGAAGATAGTCTTCCGTCCTCTGAGACCCACGTTACAAGGATGATGTAAGCTGGAATCACTAGGTGCTGCCTTCTCCGGCCACATGAAGGAAGCTATAGACGGTAGGAGAAAAAGAGGCCATCGTGTCCCGAAAATGCAGAAATCACGGAGAGAGAGAGGGAGAGAGAGAGAGGGAGGAATGGCGTACTCTGAATGCAGCCACGCCTGCTGCTCTTGCTCTGTGCGTGCTTGTGACTGAGCCAATTACCTTTGCATTTGAAGAGATTTGAGTTTGGTTTTGTGCAATTGAAAGAGTCTTGATCAATGCCAAAGCTGGCTCGATCACCTAGGGGGCCCGCTCTCGCGCTCACATCACTGTCACTCAGAAGCGCTCGGGCTCTTTCGCAGGTGAACCACAACATGAGCAGGGAGCTGAGGACCAAGCGATGAGGGTTGGGGCCCGAGGCAGGAGTGGCTGGACTGGAGAACTGGGGTTGGTGTGGATTCAGCAGAAATGAGCCTTCCTGGGGGTGGTGGTCGTCGAGCTGGCCTGATGTCAGGGACTGGGGAAAGTGGAGGTTGGGACTTGGGAAGCAGCCCAGGTGAAGGCCACAGCATGAGCTGAAGGCTCCAAGGAGAGAAATACAAGGTGTTTTTGGACGAACAGCAGCTTGTGTGGTTTGGCTGACGTGGTGGGCAAGCGAGGGAAGGAAGGAAGGCTGAGGGTGGTGAGGCTGGAGAATTACGCTGGGGTCAGACCATGAAGGTGTCAAGTTTCAGGTCTGGGACCTTGGATTTTATGGGCTGGATGGTAGGGAGCCACTGGAGTGGGGGCTTTTTTGAGGGGAAGTTGAAAGAGTCAGAACTGTGTACAGAGGGTTTTTGAGACGGGAAGGTCGGCTGGGTCCAGTGGCTCATGCCTGTAATCCCAGTGCTCTGGGAGGCCGAGGTGGGAGGGTCACTGGAGGCCAGGCTTTTGAGACTGGCCTGGACAACATAGCAAGACCTCATCTCTAAAAAAATTTTTCAAAAATTAGCTGGGCATAGTGGCATGTGTCTGTAGTCCCCGCTACTCAGGAGGCTGAGGTGGGAGGATGGCTTGAGCCTGGGCGTGCCAGGTTATAGTGAGCTGTGATTGTGCCGCTGCACTCCAACCTGGGTACCAGACTGAGACCCTGTCCCACGATGAGGAGCTGCAAGTCAGGGTTAGAGGACTAGCTTAGAAATAACGGCAGCCTGGGCTTGGATGGTGCTCTAGAAGGAGGTGGACATCACGGCAATCTTGTGTTTTATGTTCAGCATCCACACTCTCTTCTTCCAGTAAGAGTCTCCCCATTTTCCTTGGGGAACCCACCTCTTCCCCCCAGCTCAGTCCCTGTGGTCTAGGTGGGACTGACACCACACCCAGACCTAGGGCATGTGACCCTGGCCCAAGCTAACCCGTGTGCCCGTCCCTTGACTGCAGTGGTTGGTCCAAGGATGGCCGTATGTCCCATTTTGGGCCAATGAGAGTCAGGCCCACTGTTTTGTCAGATGACTTAGGGAAAGGGAATTTTGTTTCCGTGGATTCGTGGCTGGCAGGAAGTAAATCTGAAGCTTCTGGGACCGCCACAAGGCAAAATGAAGTCACACAGATGAAAACGGTGAGAGATGGGAAAGGGAGATGAAGTCCTGAGGACATCACTGGAGCCCCTACGTCAGACATGTCCCTGGAGGGTTCAAGTACCAGAGATAGTGAATGTCAGTTGCGTTTTCCCTAAGTTGCAAACAAGGACTGACGCAGTTGCAGTCGGGCTTAAGTGACTGCCCAGCTCTGTGTGTACGTGTGTGCACTCGGGGGAGAGGCCAAAGGAGAAGGAATGGTCAGGGCCTGGGTACCTACGAGGGTGGCGATACAGCTGGCAGGGATGGGGCCGATGGGAGAAGCAGCCATTCTGTGCGGAGGTACAGAATGCCACATACCAGCGCGAACCCAAGGTGGCTGCCATTGCTCCACTGTCAGGAGAAAGAAGCCAATTCCAAGAGACCCTGTTGCTCTTGAGCACTGGGCCACTAGCAGAACCCACCCTGGGCCAAAGGGCTTCGCTCAGTGGAGCCCAGGTGTAGGGCAGGGCCAGACGCCGGCTCTGAGCCCCGTGGTTTACTGACCACATGTCAGCGAGCGTTTCAGCAGCATTCAGCAATGTTTTTCTTTCTGCTTTACTCAGAGTTCTCTGGGAAATTATATGAACTGGAAAGTTCATTCCCCATAGATGATTGGCAAAGTGATTTGGGGATTGGGCAGGCAAAAGACCAGACTTGACATCCTGGTTCTGCTCTACTCTGTCGTGGTGGTCTTGGGCAAATTATTAATACTTAGGTGCTTGAAAGGTAAGTCAGAGACAACCAGGTAGAGATAATTCGAAAAGCATTCTAGGCTGAAGGACTTGCCAGTGGCTAAGGTGGGAGAGGCCCAGGGGCTGGTGGGCGAGTCACGGGTTCTGGTGTCAATTGGATCTGGGCTCTCATACTGGTTCAAGGATGACCTACAGGCAAGTCTTCCAGCTTTTCTGTGCCTCAGTTTGCTTATCTAAAGAGTGGGCCCAATGATGTCTATCTTATAAGGCTGATATGAAGATTGCCGGGGTAACTTTTCTATAAATAAGTTGCCTGGTACATAGTTAGTGATGCATATATGGTTGCTTTGCCATTATTATTATTTTTTAGTGATTTTTGTGATTCCTCAAGGCAAGGAGAAGCGTGGGGATGTCTATTAGTCCGTCTTCGTCCAGTTGCACATAAAAGAAACCCAAACCAAATTGGCTTTAGAAGAAACAAAAGGGAATTATTTGCTCACATAAGAGTAAAATCCAGAGGTATTAATGGATTTCAGGCATGGCTAGATCTAGGGGCTCAAATAATGTCACCAGGATACTGCCTATCTCTGCATCTTTTGGCTCTGTTTTCTGTGGGATAGGTTCCATTTCAAGGGTGTACTGGAGCCAATTATAAAACATTCAGGAATTTTGGGCACAGTTGTTAAATCACTGGTAGCATGAAATTGGCCACGGTGGGCGTATTTATATCATGGATATTGGCAAATGCTACCAATCAGGGCTTTTGTGTGTGTGGGGGTGGGTAGGGGGAGTGGGGAACTAGTTTCCCAGCACATGACTGCTCCATTCTCCAGAAGTCTTTTCCCTTGTAATGGGAAGATGGCGGCCCGAAGCAGCTGGCTGCCATCCCAGCACCTATGCAACCGCAGTGGAAAGCGAGTATCTCTTTCCCAGAAGTTTCAGGAAATGTCCCAGGGTTGTGTCTCATTGGCCTGGCTTGGACCACATAACCATTTGTGAAATAGTAACTGAGGCCAGGGTGCAGAGTACACTGATTGGCCCGTATGTCCTCTGGAGCTGCGAGATGGGGTCAGCTCCTTCTGAACCACGTGGATGGGAGAGTGGGTGGGGATGCTTCCCTTTGCCGCTACAAACAGCCGCAGAACCTGGTAGGTACAGCAGGAAGTGTTTCTTGCTCACACATCTGCGGGTTTGCTCCAGGCTGGGCTCGTCTTGGGTGGTTACCTGGGACAGCTCTGCTTCTCTTCTCTCTCCTCCTCCGCCTGGGACCAGCTGACCAGCCTGGAATGTCCACTTCACGGTGACAGCAAAGTCACAAGACGGCAAGCAGAAACAAAGACACCCTTGCAAGGCTTGGGTCAGACGGGAACATCGTTACTGCTGTCTCATCCCATTGGCCAAGGCGAGTCACAAGACTGAGCTCAGATTCAAATGGGGGGACATAAACTTCACTTCTTTAGTGAGATGAACTGTAAAGTCAGATGGAGAAGGGATAGGTGTGGAGAGGAGAGAAAGACCAAGAACATTGCAACTCAGCCCTTTCCCTGAGGGTGGGTGTAAGCGATAGATTTCCACAGAGCACGTTAGGGAGCAGGGGACGCACATGTGGCTGTGGCCCGGGTGTGGGAGGGAGGGGGTGAGAGCAGAGGCCGCAGGAGAGGAGGCTGCAGTGTGAGGTAGGAACAAGCTGGACCCTTGTGAGCTGGGTGACTGTACTCGGTCCCCAGACTTGGAGAAGCTGTCTTAATTTTTGTTTCCCTAGGAGCAGATCCTGAGCAGGGATTTGGGTGCAAGTTGATTTATTTGGGAGGCAATGCCAGGAAGCGCTAATGAAAGAGTAGGCAATGAGCAGGTGTGCTGGGAAGCTGGCTCTCCGCATGAAAAACAGGTCCCTTATTTGTAGCGCTTGCCCATGTCCATGGTGTAAACGTTCCCATCGCGGTCGATCTCAAGCTGCTAGTGTGATGGACCTGGGTGAGGAGTCAGGTGCAGCTGGCTCTCGGGAGCTGGGACAGCTGGCTTTAGCACACTGCCAGAAGCTGGGGGAGGGGGAGGTTGCCAGTAAAGGTGCACAATCAAGCCAGTCACCCCTGGGCAGGGCTGGGAAGTGGTGTAGACAGTGTGCTCTGTGTTATCCCCCTGAGGGCAGGGGGCTGGGGCACATACCCACCAACTCCCCACCTGTCGTTGGTTGAGGCTGTCCCCAGGGGTTGACAATTCGATGGCACTTGTGGCCAGGGCTCTGATGGCCAGAGAAAGGGACGCAGGGGACAGAAGCTGCGAGTTGGGCCCGCGTGTGTGCAGATGTTAAGGGCTGCGCAGGGGCCGTGTGACGGCAGAGCGAGGTCTTCCTGCTGAAGCCCTTCAGCTGCCTCCGACCGACCAGGTCCCCCCACCCAGCCCCCAGGCCCCGCTCCCCCAGCTTGCGTTCTTCCCTGGACAAAAGCATTGCCACCTCCTTCGAAGAAGAAATGAAGTGAAGCAAACATCTTCAGTGTTTTCAACAACACCATTTTGATGTTCTCTAGATTTGGAAGTGTTTCTTAGGAATATTTCCAGATTTCTCAATTGTCTGGTCTTCTGTCTGGACTCTGTAAGAGTGGGAATGAGCGTCACATTATGTTTATTTTATTTCTTATTTTTTTCTCAGGCCCTCCGATGCTTCCTTCTTGGAGCTGGGCTTTGCAGAAATAAATTTCCATGGAGTCTGGAGAATAGGCTCTTTTTTTAATTTGTTTTTTTTAAATAGCCGAAATCTATGCATCTATTGAAAAGTCACTAGCTGTGGTGGTGCCCTGTGGGCAGACGCTGCGGGTGCCCTGCCCCCATGCCTTTTCCATGCACAGTTCCCTCCTCTGGCTTCTCACCGCAAAGAGCTGCATCCTCCTGAGGTCACTCTCGGATGCAGGAGGGTGACCAGCCCGGCACAGGACAGACCCATTTGGGTGACCATCAGGAAAGGATGGCTCCAGCCCTCTGCTTTGTTACCCCTTGCCTGGCTACCTCTCTGGTGCGCCCCAGAGGTCTGGTTGGGGTTGAACCCGTTTTGCCCACAGCAGTAACCTGCCCATCGGCCCGCCCTGTATCAGCTCCCTTCTCTCCTCTGTGTGCCTGCTCCATGGCTGCTTCGTAGGACCACTTCCTTAACACGCTCATATCCTCACCCAGGGTCTCCTGGGAAACCAACCTGGGACACAGTGCGCCAGACCTCAGCTTCTCAGCCAATCGGATGCGATTGAAGCCACATGCGGTGGTGCTTGTTGGTTTCCCCGGAGCTTGGCACAGCATGAGGGTCTCATCAGGGTTTCAATATCTGGCTGATGAATCAAAGAATGTGAACATCCAAATACAAGGAAGCACGGGCCGAAGGCTGAAGGGGAGACAGGGATGGCCGGGTCTGCAGGTGCCCGGTCCTCCCAGCTCTGCAGATCCAGCCTCGTTTCTCGCGAGCCCCAGACCTGCGCATCCGGATGGACGTCTCCACCTGGGCCCTCACGCTCAACGTGTAGCTTGTCATCCCGCCCCACCCCCTGCCCAGCCAACCTGCCTCCTCTCCTGCGTGGCTGGTCTCAGGCCATGAAGGCGGGCACTGGCCTCCGCTCCTCCCTCCCTCTGCCCTGCAGGGTCCTGTTCTGTTACCAAGTGCATCTTTCCCAAAGCTCCCCACTGTGCCTGGCTCCCTGACACCTCTCTGCCCCTGCCAGTGTCACCTCTCACCTCCAGTCGCGCCTCCCTGAAGTCCCTCTTGTGGCCCCAAGTGAACTTTCTGAAGCAGCCTTGACCACGCAGCTCCCTGCCCACAGGCCTAGCGCGGTCCCCATCACCGTGGGGCAGAAACCCAAACTCCTTGCGGTGGCCTAACGAGGCCCTGTCGGAGCTGCTCTCTGCCCAACCTCTGGTCTCCCTAACGCCCTCCCCACACCCGCAGAGCCCAGCAGCTGGCTTTGAGTTCCTTGAACCTACACGCTCTCGTCCCCGGGCCTCCGTGCATGCTGTTCTCTCTGCCCCAACACTCTTCCCTCCCTCTTCCCCGGGCCCAACTCCGACTCCACGGAGCAGACGCTTCTGAATGCGGGGTCCGGGTTACAAGAGCCCGTTTTCTCATGACCCCCTGTGCTTTCCCTGGTTACTCAGATGCTCCTGAATTATGATCCGTTGTTTCTTCCTTTGTGTGTCCCATGAAAGGGAAACTGTCCTAGCGCAGGGCTGAGTCTGACTTGCGTGCGGTTGTATCCCTGGCAGTGCGCGCCGCGCCCGAGTCGCGGTTGCGCAGTGAAATGTCTGGAGAGTGAATGAGGCGGTGACAGGGAGGCCCCTCGCCAGCCCACCCCGGGGAGCGAGCGGCTCCAGAGACCTGGCCTTCCTCTGGCTCCCCCAGCGCAGGCGGAGCTTTGGCCTGGCTGCTTTGCGTGCGCGGCATCTTATTCAGGGCCTTCGCGGGAAGAGATGGCGAGGAGGAGGAGGAGGAGGA